>SZWC01025319.1:8159-25161 GCA_023375785.1 Penium margaritaceum
CACCCATGACTTTGGATGGACTTGTCCAACCACCCATGACTTTGGATGGACTTGTCCAACCACCCATGACTTTGGATGGACTCGCGGCGAGTCCAGGCACGTTGGACAAGCAGCACGGCCAGTCTGTGGTGAGTTGCAGTCACGTTGGACAAGCAGCACGGCCAGTCTGTGGTGAGTTGCAGTCACGTTGGACAAGCCGCACGGCCAGTTCTTGGTGACTGTCCAGCTTCGGTCATCGCTGATCATGTCCCAAGCCTCTGGCTCAAAGTCCCACTTCTGCACGGTGTCCATCTCTGAGGGAAAACACCAAATCAAAAGGGCACAGGGTTCCAACTTGAAATCCTTCTCCCTTCTAAGTTTCTCAACGCACCTAAACTGTGAATTGAGCTCAGGCGCACCCCCTGTGAGGTCGAGCGTCTCCACGGAAGGTGACGCTTCTATCAAATCAACCTGCGACAGCAATCCACAGAGCGCGGCAACCATAGCCACTCCATCAACACCAGCATGCACACCCACATGACAACAGCATGCACACCCACATGACAACAGCATGCACACCCACATGACAACAGCATGTACACATCACAGAAAGATGCGGAGGAGCAACAGCAGCAGCAGCAGCACTTGCAGCGGCAGCACCAGCAGCAGCGGCAGCCGGGGCACTGGTGGAAGGTGCACCTGGTGCCTTATCGGACAGAGGATCCAAGAGAAAGGAAGGAAGGATCTGGATGGAACGCCAGCTAGATGTACATAAGTATTAAACGGAAACAAGCATGGGAATCAGCGAACCCGATTTCATTCAACAGAAATTTGTTTCGGAAATGTGCCACCTCATCCAACCATCCCCCGCACGAAAAGGTGCAGTCAGCCACTCGCTCACGATTTTCTGTGCAGTGGCGCGATCCATCATTTCAGTGCGTTGTGGCGACGAGTCCACATGGCAATGCGCACACGCTTGGTTGCAGTACAGCCCTATGTTGACCTGCGGACGAGTCAACATGGCAATGCGCACACGCTTGGTTGCAGTACAGCCCTATGTTGACCTGCGGACGAGTCAACATGGCAATGCGCACACGCTTGGTTGCAGTACAGCCCTATGTTGACATGCGGACGAGTCAACATGGCAATGCACACATGCTTGGTTGCAGTACAGCCCTATGTTGACATGCGGACGAAGATAAAGAGAGAGTTTGAAACGTTCTGCACAACAAGTCTCACATGGAAACATGCAGCCCTATGGTTTCATTTCAGCCGTATGGTTTCATTTGAGCCGTATGGTTTCATTTGATTCGTATGATGTCATTTCAGCCGTATGGTTTCATTTCATTTGTATGGTTTCATTTCATCCGTATGGTTCCATTTCATTTGTATGATTTCATTTCAGCCGTAAAGTTTCTGTACAGTGCTGCCGTATGTGGACCTGCCACAGACTCATGCATGTAGACTTCACGCACTCATACAGACGCACGCATGCACGCACACACTCACGCACGCACGCACACACGCACGCACGCATGCACTCACGCACTCACGCACGCACGCATGCATGCATGCACGCACGCACGCATGCACGCACGCACGCACACACGCATGCACAACCGCACGCACGCACGCACGCATGCACGCACGCACGCACGCACGCACGCACGCATGCGCGCACGCACGCACGCACGCACGCATGCACGCACGCACGCACTATCACAGTGGTAGGTTGTCACAGTGGCAGGTTATCACAGTGGAAGGCTGATCAAAATCATTGGCATGCATGATCAAAATCACTGGCATGCATGATCAAAATCACTGGCATGCATGATCAAAATCACTGGCATGCATGATCAAAATCATTGTCATGCATGATCAAAATCATTGGCATGCATGATCAAAATCATTGGCATGCATGATCAAAATCACTGGCATGCATGATCAAAATCACTGGCATGCATGATCAAAATCATTGTCATGCATGATCAAAATCATTGGCATGCATGATCAAAATCATTGGCATGCATGTTCAAAATCATGGGCATGCATGATCAAAATCATTGGCATGCATGATCAAAATCATTGGCATGCATGATCAGAGGCATGATCAAGAGCAGGGGTATCCCACCTGCACCGTAGCGATGTCCTCCCTCGTCAACGGCACCGCTTGACCCTGCACACCTTTCCTCCCACACAAGAGCCAAGACAAGAACAAAGCGCACACATTGTGGACCAAAACAGACACATTCAGCAGCACGAAAGCCGTGCGCCAAGCTATGCAAGGCACACAGCGCAGGCCGAAGGACATCTTCAGACACCTGTCTCACCGTCTTCTTTTTTTACCAACGTGGGGCTGTAGGGGAAGAAGAGGATGAGAGGGGGCGGAGGGGGGGGACTAGAGATGCGTAACATGTGCAGTATCGGAGGAATAAAAAATCCCGGAGGAATTTTTCTCACCGCTGTCCTGACGGAAATTTTCTTAGTGCTGCCCCACACTCCTTCCCTGGATGCTCCCCTCCCAGTTGCGTCATCGCTGCCTCAAACACCAACTCACGCTTTCTCGCAAAGATTTGGAAAACGACGGCCCCGCAGACCCAACCCGAGCTCCCAAGCCTTCCTCCAACACGTCGACGGGCGCTTCGGGGATCGGCATGGGCGTGGGCGCCGCGGACGTGTTCGCCGCCGCCGCCGCTATCCCCCCCATGCGGCGACGCCTGTGGTCCACAGCCCTGGAGGAGAAATTGCGCAGCGCTTCTCCCGCGATCAATGCCTCTGCACCGACTCTGTCTGCGCTGAGATTCGGGGTGGAAGGTCTGCCGTGCCCGCGAGCGAGCAGGGCCCGTGCCATAGGCAGGGCTGCCATGGCGCCCCTTGTGCTTGCCGTGCCGGGCTTTCAGCAGNAGAACGACGGCCCCGCAGACCCAACCCGAGCTCCCAAGCCTTCCTCCAACACATCGACGGGCGCTTCGGGGATCGGCATGGGCGTGGGCGCCGCGGACGTGTTCGCCGCCGCCGCCGCTATCCCCCCCATGCGGCGACGCCTGTGGTCCACAGCCCTGGAGGAGAAATTGCGCAGCGCTTCTCCCGCGATCAATGCCTCTGCACCGACTCTGTCTGCGCTGAGATTCGGGGTGGAAGGTCTGCCGTGCCCGCGAGCGAGCAGGGCCCGTGCCATAGGCAGGGCTGCCATGGCGCCCCTTGTGCTTGCCGTGCCGGGCTTTCAGCAGTTCCCGTGGAATGCAGTTGCTGCTGAAGTCGGTACGCGGTGGGAGTGGAGGATGCGGAAGCGCCGCCGGGGGAAATGGAGAGGGGGGACGGGAGCGAAAGCTCCAGGAAGTTCAACCCAGGCGAAGACGAAATTCGTTTCCTCGAAAGCTTCAGGTCATGGACATCTATCACTAAATTAGATATCCCGCGACATGTCCAATGTTTTACCTTCACGATGAACTCATGGTCAAGATTCTATTTGGTTGCAGCTTCTGAAGGGATATTCTCAAGCGCATGTCTCTCTCTCTCTCTTGTGTCCACTGCTGCCAACACTATAATTTCATAAACACAACATGTGCCGTTTCAGATCGCATCCCCGGCAAGGAACCGACGCCCTGTGACTCCTAGTGATTCCAGGGAGTTAACCAGTACCCACTCAATTAATCAATATATAATAATTCTTCTTTGATTCCCCGCCTTCAAGGTCACCTGTTTGAATAAGCGACTATCAGATTAGGACAATTGGACTCCGCGTGGTTCTTCCTCCACAAAATTAGCGATGAACGTCCCGATTTTGTGAGACCACATCCAACCCATCAATGGGGACTAGGGACGCAAGGCAGCCATTCGCACAATCATTTTCCGATTGCGAAGAACAGAATAAATTGTTTGCTCCTATAAGTGCTCTTCAACCGTAGTTAGCATGCGGTTGGGACTAGAGCACAAATTTGAGTAACAATAAGATATGATGTCTTAAATGTGGGCATTTGTTGTGTTTGTTCAAGTTGTTTCACGAAATTATTCTCCGCCAAAGTCACAAGGTTCCCCGTTCTGGATGTTCAAAAGTGCCAACCAACCTGTACAAAGGGTTTTGATCTCCATTTGCCCTGTGTTTTGCCTTTTCAATAGAAGAAGACCTGAATTCAAAACTTTGATCTTAGGACGACTTCCAGCCGGAGTGTCTCTAATGAAGTATCACAAAAGGTACATGGTCATTGTCTAGACAGATTCATTAAACTACTTCAGAGGCATCTCTTAATGTAAAAATCTAAGTGCTCGAAATCATGCTTATGAAGTAAACAAGGCCGTCAAAAAAGGCACGCAAGGGGGGACCTTTTGACTGGCCTTGGGTGCTCTTTGGGGGAAAAGGTTCCAACGTTTGTGATAGTGCCAAACAGTGTTACATTGTACAAGTTTTTTTGGGGGAGGGGGGGAAATAATCACGTGAGCAACTGAAAAATAACACCTAAAGATAGGGGGCTCTTCCAAAATTTACAAAAGAAATATTCCAAGAAATAGTAATAATCCTAAAAAGACAATGAATGACTCAATACAAAAATGGGGTACATTGTGATGTTACAACATACCCCTCATGTCGGAGAACATTGCAACACAACAATGTACCCTACAGGCCATCATGTCGCTCCTTCTAATAAGATATGCCTCAAACAAAGCTTTTTGAGGATGAAAACTTGCAATACGAGGTACCTTAGATCCAGCAATGGGAGGTTTTGTGAGTACGGTCTAAAAACATGTGGTATTCAGATGTTTTCTTCATGATTCTCCAACATTATACGAAGCCTGCCATGTAGAAAATTTGGGACATCAAAGAGTAGTAACAAGGCGTCAGTTTAAGCCCCTCAACTCCTTTTCTTCCATAATCCCACATGAAATAGTTGCATTTGGTCCAATTCTATAATCCATCGATGAAAATTCAATTTTAGCAAAGCTTTGAAAAAGGGCACAGAAAAATGTTATTTTTTTGAAAAAGCATGCAATAAGGTACCTTTTTTTAGGAAACGTGACAAAGTCACTTTCTGGGAGGGGCACGGAGAAGTTTCACCATTTTGGCGATGCACACAAAAATGTCACTTTTCTATGTGGGCACGCAAAAATGTCCAAAACTTAGATACGTCACTTTTTCAAAGGGCATACCAAAATGCCACTATCTTTCTACATGCACGATGTCTGTGCACCTTTTTCAAAATGATATAGCAGAATACTTGTCCATTCCTTTGGTCTCCCACTTTGTAAATGACAAAATGCGGCAATGTGCTACAAATCTTAGACCTCACACATAGTGTTTTTAGGCTGACACGATGTGACCTTGACTGAGAGATCCCATCATTTCTCACTTGCTTGAACTTTCTGTTGCTAACCTTTTCTACTTGAAGAAAATGGCATGGGAAACAAAGCAAGAGCATATTTTCTAAATACACGATTAAAAAGGTCACTTTTCTTTTGTACACACCAAAATTTCACTTAACCAATGAACACAAAATGATGTCATTTTCTTGATCACACATGAAACTTTCATGTTTTGCAATGTGAAGCCAAGGAAGCTTTTCTCATTAGGTAAGTTCTATAGCCTTGTATTCATGTTTTGGTGTATATTTCTGTTATGTCTTATATTGTTTTTATTATGCATGGTTGCCCTAAGCTTGAGGGGCTCAATGATGGTGACATGCATGAAAATACAATGTCATATACGAGCCTTTGTCAAGAAAATGCATATTATGCTTTTCTTTTGTTCAAAGCATTGAGCATACGTAGTGCCTAGTGATAACTAAAATCAAATATTAGAATTACAATAAATTTCAAAAAGTGTTTTCTTCCTATGTGTGCACAAACATGCAGCATGGTGCACATGGCCTTTGAACACCTTATCATTGGGCTACAAATGACAGAGTGCGTACTAAGAAAATAGCAAAAAAAGTACAACAATCTCATTTTTTTGTCACATTCGTTACCCATCTACTAGTTGTGCCTACACGCAAGACAATTGTATGGGTCAATTTTATGGCGCGTTCAATCTTACAATGCAACCTTCATTGTCCTAACCATGTTTGCACCAATCGTTTCTCTATGCATCGTGAACGCTTCATACCTATGTGTAGCGATCATGCCTCTTGCAATTGTGAACAAAGTGTGCCATCCTCAAAACCACTCACCCTTCCATGCCCTGTAACACTTTCCCCCAACCCCACACTTGCATTGCTCTATCTTTGCCCACGTTGTTGCTATTTCACCATCACCTGCGTGACCCTTCAAAAGTGCCCTTCGACTTGCTACAGCCGCGCTAGTCCTTCATTCCCTTGAGTGAGTCCATCATCGTTTGGCAATTGTTTCTGAACAAGCGTAGACAATACACCTACAAGAGCACCATCCAACACTTATTGCACATTCAACGCATCGCGTTTTCTAGTTGGCTCATTCACCCACACTACAATTACTCGTCATGTGCATGATCTTCACCTCCTTGTCCTTCCATTATGTCATGTAATGAGAGGACTTGTTCGCTCCTTGGCCACCCTTCTTGGGTTTTTCTTATAGTTTCATGACCCACAAAGCACGCATCTTATAAGCAAAGCACCGTGGTAGGAGTGGGGAGGCTTAATGAGCACGATACTGAACATGATTACATTTCAAAAGTGAAGTCAATACAAAGTAGATATGGAAAAGGAATGATATGCAGAAGAGGTAGCACACATGATCATGATGCATAAGGCAAGGAAATCAAATGAATATCAAGGTACATGACCTTGTAGCATAGAGTATTGTGAGGGCTTGCAGAGGCATTGCAAAGAAATTCACTACAAAAGGGAATGACATGGGAAATATGATCGGATACATCCGGTTTCTTGCATACCTTTGCGAGGTCTTGAAGCATGGTCTTGACATGCTTGTACTCTGCAACATGAGCATTGTTTGTCATAATGTGTTGAGACAATGTCAATGTTGTGGATGTTTCTGTTGCTAGAGTGAGGGTTTTGGTAGCTGACATGGGCATTGCTCTTGTTTTACGAGTTGTTGAAGTAGAGGCATCTTTGGTTCTAGCTCCTCTGTAGCATCGACGTCGGTGTTGTCTCGTCATATTCCACTGTAGCACTCCATGTGGGACAAATCCCATGTGGTTAACGTGAGGGAAAGTCGCGTTCCACAAGATTTTGTTGATGAAGCAACTTCTTTTCATGTTTTCTTTGGCCTTCTATGCTTCCTTGCGTGCTGAGGGTGGTCCCTCAGCCTCTTTCTCCTTCTATAGTAGTATGGCAAAACCATCTTTAGGCTTGAGCGACTATTTATTTTGCTATTCATAATTCATAAGAGAACATCTACTTTCCAAGATGATTAAAGATATACAAGATGAAATACATCTGTAATCTTGTTCCTAATCACGTGCAACTAGTTCGTCACTTTGTGAACACCAGGAAATGAGAACTTTTGATGTACACCACATGTACATGTCATACCCAGTATTGAACCATGCTTCCAACGAATGACCACCACTCATCATCCAAATGCCATCAAATTTGTCAAAACATAGGTCAACACCAACTCAAAGTGTTTTTTGTACATCTTTTACGTTTCTGGTGTAAGCTCCCTAGTATACGCCTTAGGTTCCGAATGAAGCTCACACACACGATTTTGCTAACATTCCCATATATCTAGAGGACAATAAAAGGTAGGCAAGGTTCAAGCCCCCTCAATGAAGAGTATAGGATCTCAAAAATGTGAGAGATGAAGTGACCATAACAAGGGAGTGGAAAGTGGAATACGCTCCAATATTCTGATGCCAATCTCTCATGTGCCATTTGGGCATGTCCATAGATTTACTCAAGTGCTTCTTCGCTCATTGCCTTCGTCTTTATCGCTAAAATATCTCCCACTTGTTGATAGTTTATGGGTACACAAGTTTCTGAAAGACCCTTAACACTGCAACCTGAAAGTGCTCCTTCACATTCTTCCCAATTTGTTGCACAACGTGGACATGTTTCACTTACCACTAGTCATCCCGCATAGCATCAATGACGTTAGCATGTTCTTACAAAGCAATTATTGCATCTTTGTCGATAAGAAGCCCAAATGACTCCTCATGCTTCTTGTCAAACTATGTCTAGCTTTCCAAATCCTCACGAGGAACAAATGCCATTATTTATGGCACTGTGTGAATGTTGGCATCCAAAGTTGTCGCCATCAATACTACTCCAATTTCACTTGGATTCATGAGAATTCCCTCCATTAGGACAAAAAACCTCTCACGTTGCAACAAATTCTTCATTGCACTAAGAATATTGAAGGCGTGATGGAAACTCCCTGCCACACTTTCCAGCTCTCCCACCGAATCTTTGTGTAGACAACAAATCAACATGATATTCAGACAGGAAGGGGATGTTGAAAACCATATGCACATGGATGTTGACGGTCCATATGCATATGCATATTGAAAATCCACATATGTATTTGTATATTGACAACCCACATACACAAGCATATACATATGCTTCTGGACAAATCATATGCATATGCATATGGAAAAGGATAAGCATATGCACATTTATTTGCAGATGCATATGAAGAGGAAATATGCATACACATATGAATTTTCATAAACATATGCACTTGCATACGGATGTTGATGTTCCATATGCATATAGATTGGTCACATCTATATACATGCGCATATGGACTGTCCATATGCATAGGCATATGAAGCATTTACTTCAGGATGCATATGGATGTGGACCGTATACATAGTTTCAATTTACATGCATAAAAACATGCATATTGACAGTCCATATGCATATGCATATGCATATGCACATGCATGTGGGGAATGCATTTTTTACAATTCACATGCATAAGTAGATGCATATCATTTGTACATATGCATATGCATATGGGAAGTCTTAATGCATATGAAAATGGATGTTTTCAACCCATATGCATATGTATATGTATATGCATATGCATATGCATATGCTCATCGTCAATTCATATGTATGTGCATATGTACATTGACCGTCCATGTGTTTGCACATGTTCATATTGAAACCACACGTGCATATGCATATGGAACGCCCATAGACATATGCATATGGATTTCGACTTTACATATGCATTTGCATGTGCATATGAATATACATATTGAAAATACGAGTGTAAAAGAAGATGCATATTGACAACTCACATGCATACGAGTATTCATAATACATTTGCATCTACGCTTTTGTATGCATATGGACAGTTCATATGTATATGCATAACACAATTGATAGTCCATATGCATATGCATGTACATGCAGAAAATTCACATTCATAAGCATATGCGTATTGACAATCCACATGCATAAAAATATTAACAGTCCAGATGCCTATGAACTTGCATATGCATATGAAAACTTCATATGCATATGCATATGGATGTCAACAGTCCATATGCAAATGCATATGCATACGTATATGAACATACACGTTGATAATTCACTTGCATAACAATATGCATATTGACAGTAGACATGCATATGCATATTGACATTTGATATGCATGTGAGTTTCCATATGCATATGGAATTTTCATATGCATATGAAAATGAATGTCAATAGTCCATATGCATATGCATTTGCATATGCATATAAACATTTCACATGCACGAAAATTCTTGAAACTTTGTGCGCACCTCCCTTGTGAAAATCTTTGCTAAAAAATTGTAAGACCGAGGCACAAATAAGTTTTTCCTTTTTCTACAAGTAGAAGAAAGTGCACCTTACGCCCAAAAGGTTGAACACCATGCCAAAAGTTGATACATAGCTTCTCCTCCTCCTCCTCCTCCCCCAACTCATCCACAGCCCCCTCCTCCTCCTCCTCCTTCATATATTCCTCCTCCTCCTCCTCCGCCACTACCCACTCCCCCTTGTTTTCCTCCTCCTCCTCCACCGCCGTCTTCTCCTTCTCCTTTTCCTCCTTCCCCTCATCCTTCTCTACCGCCTCATCCTCTTCCAAACTGCCCCTTCCTCCTCGTCCTCCTCCACCTCCTCCCCTTCCTCTCACCCCATCTCCTCTTTCTTTGTTGCCCCCTGCTCCTCCTCCTTGTTCTCCCCCTCCTCGTCCTCAACTTGCTCCACTGCCCTCTCCTTCTCCTCCATCGCCCCCACCTCCTCCTCCTCCTCCTCCTTGGCCTCCTCCACCCTTAACGCTACCTTACTTTCCCGCCCTTAACACCCATTTTGCTCGTCCTCCATCTTCCTCATCGCCTCTCCCACTTGCCCATCATCCATCTCCCCTCCTTGTTCCTTTCCCTATCCCCCGCTTGTTCCGTACCCTCCCTTGTCCTCTTTGTCTGCCCTCTCCTCCTCTAAGTTGCCTGGCCCTCGGCCTCCTTGTTCCCTTCCCCCCGTTGGCCACCCCTTCCTTTTCACCTTCCCTTTTCCTACGTTGCATGTTCCCCTCCCCTTATCGGTTGCCATTAACCCCTTCTTGTATGACAACCCCCCCTCATCTCCTCCCCTGCCCCCTTATTGTCTGCCCTATCGACCACGTCACTTGCCCTCCCCCATCATCGTTTGCCATCCCCTCTCTTCATCAACCAACCTCCCCTCCCCCTCGCTCACCCTTCTCCTTTCTTTATCAATCACCTAAGGGTGGCAAGGGACATTAATTCGTTAACATCCTCCGTGGAGGTTGTCTCGATTCATGGCATTTGCGTACATACTCCAATGTGGACTTGTGGCTGTCACGATCACGCACGACCAAGTACTTCCAATTGAAACCCACATCTTTTATTTAAATTCCAGTCCATTTAGACCTCATGTATCCGGTTTCCATTCAGAATTCATCTCCTATTAAAGAAGAAATTATCAAATTCAAATCTCTACCCTGAGAAGTACTATAAAGGAGGATGGCAAT
The DNA here is from genome assembly GCA_023375785.1 of Penium margaritaceum. Lineage (NCBI taxonomy): Eukaryota > Viridiplantae > Streptophyta > Zygnematophyceae > Desmidiales > Peniaceae > Penium > Penium margaritaceum. The sequence goes on from SZWC01025319.1 coordinate 19,033, forward strand.
TACATAACAAAGTATAGTTAAATTGTGCTTGATCGTGGCACATGCACTTCATAGTGACATTATCTTACGCATTCCAATAAGTGATGTTTATTCTTTTTCCATTGCAAATAAAAAAGTGACACGTTTGCATGCCCCTACAAAACTGTCACATTTCTTCCTTCCCCTCCAAAAAGGAGATCCTTGCGGTGGCCCTTTGAAAAAGGAGACCTTAATGCCCACTCCTGGAAAAATGCAACATTTGAACAATAAGAAACCATGTTAAACTTGAGATTATGTGTAAAATACATGGGCAAGTAACATATGCACACATTCAATGAAGATTGTTCACATCTCAACAAGAGCCCTGTCAACAAAAAAAACTCAGAAACCACCCCAAGACAATATCCATCATGAAATACGAGTGTAAATTTCTGTAGAAAATTCTTCCCATCTATTTCTCTTCAAAAATTAAAACATCATAACATGTGTAGTTCGTCATTAAGCCTCATTTCAATAATGGATTCAGTAAAATTGGTTACCCAAATCAGTTTTTAATGTAGTATGCACTACTTTAGATGCAACACGATCAAACATGAGTCTTCGGTAAAAAAACAAAATTGTTTTGGAATTTGTTTTCTTTAATGATAAAGCGTTTATCCCATTTCATCCATAAATTAAAAAGCTCTTCTACAATTTTTAAGAATTAAGATTCATAAATTACTTCAAAACATGATTCTCCACAATTATGCCATCATAACATTTCAAATACACATGCGAAAGGTATGGTTTGAAGTTGAATATGCACAAAAGACTAGGATGACCATTTAAACTTTTTCCAAAGTTGCTTCTAAGTAATGCATCAAACGCACATCTTAGTAACATAGCCACTCCCATGACACGGTCTAAATGCCAATAAGAATTTGAAGGATCACTTTGAGTAATTGTAATATGTATGAAACGTTATTATTCTTTATCTTTAAACCAAAACCTAAGTGTTGTCGCCTTATAACAAATGAATAATAATGGTTTTTCTTTCAATGATAAGATACCCCAAAATTCCCTTTATAACTTGCCAAAGGATAATCATAACGTATGAATTCTAAAGGAACACTACAAATCAGAATGATCCTTAATCAATACAGCACAAATCCTTAAAAAAAGATGGAAAAACGGAATCATATGTATACAAACCTAGCTTTTCAAAAATAGCTTACATCAATCGATTGAATACATCTCTTTAATAAAAAACTTAATGTTTGAAAGCAAAAGCATATCTAGTTTATTTATTATGCATCAATCAACTAAAAACTTACATACATAAACTGTCAAAACACCAAAAGGAAAACACGCATGCTGTGTAGCACAAATGTTAGCACAAGTAACATGTTATTTTGCTAATTAATGGAAAAAATATATATAATATCAATGACATCAATTTATATAGATTTTTTACATTTTAGAGGGTGCTTCCAAAACATTTCTTAAGTGTGTGTATAACTCATGAAAGATTGTATTCATGCATTGCAAAATGATAACTTGAAAAACTAGTATGCTTCAAGACATACAATAAATCCTACAAATGATGAGTTTGTATCATGAATGATCGATACCTTTGTAATTACCACAAACAATAAGGAAGGATTGAACTTACCTACCACTATTTTCAAGAGCGTGCCTTTGTCATGAACACTTACAAGCATGCCAATTTTCCTCTCATGTGATGACGTAAGGGATAAAATACGTGTGACTGATTTGAAGATGGTACTATAATGCAAGTTACGTCCAAAAATGTGATGATTATGAATTGAAAACCAAAAAACATTAAACATGCATGTTAGTTTCTTAAAATTTTCATATGTTTGATGATTCTGCGTATTTTTCACAACGATCATAAGGTAATATAAAAGATCATAAAATTGGGTATAATAACACTTTTGCATTATCCGGAAAGGGGTTTGTGATGCCCTACCCAGTGAACAAAATGTATTCATCCCCTTCTTAGCAACATAAAAAATTGGATTCCCCTGCCCACTTGTTTGACCGCGCTTGATCAGAGGCATACATCACAAATCAAGGCAAGCGAGGTGGGGAATGTGTGACCCCTCGTGAGTTTTGCTCTCACATGGGAATCGCGACCGTGCAAAAATGTCAGTTTTCAAAATCAAGAGGAATTTCTCCCTTTTTTGAGTCCCCCATGCAAACGCTTCTAGAACAACCCGTAATTGAACTGCACCCACAATAACATTAGGTGTTTAGTGCAATTCGTTTTACATGTGCTCCGGTATAGTCGGGCGGTTGCGAGACCCAGCAGGTTCCCTTTCAACGCATGGGGAGCCTTACACACCCTAAGCGGACCATACGCAAACCCTGACCATGGAATTTCACAATCTCTTTCAATGAGGGATTTGTTAATGTCCAAAGGTATGGATGATGTTGGTATGATGGCGTTGCATTGTATGCAACGTCCAAATGATGCCATTTCTTGATTTTTGTGAATAGAACTTACATATTCTCAGGTTACTGGGTAGGGGAGTCTTATCCATCCTAACGTCGGGTAGAATAATTGAATTCATCGAAACAGCAGGAAGTACATACCTAGAATCAAATTTCGTGGGTAATCCTCATATGTTGCCTAAAACATTTAAGCACTAAAAAGTATACACGATCATGGTCTTGCCTCATGAAAATAGTGAAAGGTGTTATATCTTCTTCTTTAGAAGGAAATGTTGTTTCACTCCTATTTTTCATAGCAGGTGTTCACTTCCCATTCTTACTCATCAATACTCTAACAAGTGTTGTTCCATGGGCCTAGAACAAGCAGTTTTAATGTCACAAATACTTGTGACCCAACACTTATCTATACGGTGGCACGATTTTTGAAGTTAAACTGAGATCATGACATAAACAAAAAAAATCACATCTTCAATTGTTTCCAGTGTGACTGCCACCTTTACAACATTCTTGTACATAAAACTAAAACTCAAGAACTCAATGAGTGGAGACAAGATTTTAAATCCTTATAATGCGAACACAAAACTCACACATCACTTCCGTTCTCCTAAGTTAGTGGGGTAAATGATTGTTCATCATTATAAACTTGCTTTTCATTAATTTTTGTAATCACATGGGACTTCGAACATTAGTGGGTCCAACCTCATTTTCAGTGTGCTCCTTGGAATGAATTGTAGAAATTAGAAAAGGTAAAAGATAAGGATGTTCTTGGAAGTATGTTTTTATTATCTTGAATACTTGATGTAGAGGGAAGAATGCTTAGTGAGGCATGTACATGTGGCACTCATTCTGACGCATTTTTGTGCTCCACCTTTCATGCAAAGAGACGATGCATACATATGTAGTCTTAGATTGGGGCAAATGTTTTCAATGATAATTTGGCGTGAAAAGAGTTTAGTGAACTTTCTAATGGAGGTTTGGAATAATAAAAGAGGTGCTATTATCAGTGAAGAGGAGAATACGAAAATACTATACATTTATTTATGAGTTTTGATAAAAATGAAAATTCATGTGCAAAGTGTTCATAATTTAACAGATTAATGTGAGGAATCTAGTCACAAAGAATGAAAAATGGGTCTCCTCTCATCTTCACCTTACTTGAAACAAAAACTGTAAGATGCAAAATTTAAGAATTTAGGGTTCATAAAAATCTCCATTTTGGGGGTGTTCTTTCATAATCATGGTAAAATTATTCACTCAATTTTTCTATCAAAAGATTTAAAACTTTAAGATTGAAAACGGTAAATTAATTGTAACTTTGGAGGGTATTTATCACAAAAATTTGATAGCTTGTGACTATGCACATTGCCAATTTATGCGAGTTTCTTGAACTAAAACAAAAAATTGCATTGTTCCTTCAACCCATGAATCAATGATGTTTTAATTAAAAAAATTTGTTTTCTTAAAAAAGATAGATTTGAATTTGGTCATTGGCAGACAAGTGAATTGTTCAATCAAAGAAAGCAATCGGTAGACTTTAACACCAAGGTTCATTTCTTAAACCGATACTTCAGCCTGTTATAGATTGATTATGTCACTTTTCAGTGCATATATGGATAAATTAGAAGTAAGCATGTGCATGGTCGTTTTGAGTTTAATCACTCCTTGTTTAAAAAGTTAATACGTTATGAGGAAATTGTGAGAATACACTATTATTTTGATCCATTTGCATGACTTTTCAAATATCGCAGTTTAATTCAGAAATCTTATTTATTACTGGAGCTTTAATTTTTAGTACCACGAAGACTTATTTTCTTCAAAAGAGTATTTCCACAGGAATGTCATTGATTTTTGGCAACACATGATGCACACATCTAGTTTACATGCAATGTTGAAGAGAGAAGGGATGTGGGATGTGCAATATGGACAATTTTGACATGAGGGAGTTAGGAATAATTTTTAAAAATCATGGAAAACATTAAGAAGAATGTGAGCCCTACCATGGAAATGGTTGGGCTTAAGTTTTTACATGAAATAATTTTTTTGTTTTGAAAGCGAAGTACTTCTTAAAGTGTCTATTTGTACACTCATGGATAACCATGGTTTTTTTAATCATGTTACCATGGTCTTGAATCTTTGTGTGGTCTTGTTTATTCATATGGTGAAGAAGGCATGGAGGTTTTCAAAGACCAGATTGAAGCTGTGAGGATGGCCTTATTAATGGTTGTTTTTAGCAAGGTTCACAAGAGAATGGCATACTTCATTAAATTTTTGTATTTTTGTCATTTATTTTTTAATATTATCATAATTTAATAGTGAAAGTTTCCAATGAAACCATTTTTCATTATCCCATTTTTAATTTGCGATCATGTTTCACTAGTTGAAATCATAATGTTAAAACGGCCCCCGTGTGAAAGATCATAAAGCCACCAAACAAGAGAAGTTTGAGAGAAATATTGGGTGGAAAACGTTTTGTTTGTTTTTATATTAGTGATGAAGGATACTTCACTTCGTATATGATGGAATATATTCATTTTGCTTTCTGTTTTTCATTCTTGCTTGCATGATTACCCTTGTTCTTCCTCCCTAGCAGTGTACCACTCTTTGTATGTGACCAAAGGGCATCCTTTAGTAGAATCTATTTGATTTTCTTGTTTCAATCATGGAAAATTAGGGTCTTTTTGGAGTAGTGGATTGGTCACCTTTGCACAAAGGTCCAAGTTTTAAAAAATGTAAAGTAGACATTGTGTGAGATACTAGAGCATTTGTTGTACAATATCCATCTATCCATTGAAAAGGATGTTGATTTTTCTCATTTTCTATTTCAAAACATTGTAGATGTTTTCGAGTTTTTCGGCAATGAGAAAGGCAATCTTTCTTGTGTAGGCACTGAAATTGTAACATTAAGTATGGACATCCAATTTTCTTTTGTATCACGTTTCTCAACTTGTTTTTTGTCTTCCTCATTCTCTATTGGACACTATCTGCAGTCTTCATGAAATCTCCTTACGGAAAACGAAGAAAGGCAACGGCGGCATGACTAAAATGTGTGGAAATTAGGCTCTGGAAGATTATTCATGAAAGATGGACCAGACGGATTGAGATGGGGAGGATATGTTTCTTCAAGTAATGCAGGTGCCAACGAGGGACACTTTACTGTATGCCGATTTTTCCGAGACACAAACTCAGCGTAGTCCTCGCAGCCGATGCAGCACGCTGCGGCTGTCCCGTGCTGCGGCTGCCTGCGGCCGCCACGTCAGCATAGCTGTCGTCTAACGGTGGTTGCCATCTCAGATTCAAACCATGGACGTCGACGTGGACAGGGGGCACCCGGAAACTGGTCCACATGCTTCTGCTCCTGCTCATGCCACCGCTGTCGGTTGCGGAACAGACGAAGCACCTGGTGAAGTAACCGACATGGAGGACGCAGCAGCATCAACAGCGGGAGCAGCAACAGCGGCAACAGAAGCAGCAGCAGCAGCAGGGGACTGGGCGGCATGGGCATGGCCCGTGGTGGACTACTCCCGCCAACCCTCGAACCGGTTTTTGGCGTGGAAGCCCTTTCGACCGCTCCCTCCCTACAACGTCATGGCAGGCGGCCGCACGTGCGCGCCTTTGAAATGCGGCAACTTTGTCAAAACCCTGAAATGGTGAGAAGTGAAGGAGAGTGCTGAGGAAGAAAATGGGGGAGAGTGCTCA
>SZWC01025323.1:23800-35185 GCA_023375785.1 Penium margaritaceum
CCCCCCCCCCCCCCCCCCCCCCTCCACCGTTGGCGCTAAACTTGCAAACTTCACATGTGTCAAAGGCGACTTTTCGTGAAGGCCTAGTTTTCTCAGTTATGCCACCGAGCTAACCTTGGACGCTTATGCAAGCCATGGTAGTTATGCATTATAGGGTGGAGCAAAACACCAACAGTTTTGGCCGTAAGCCAAAATGCCATCGGTGCATTGGCAATGTTCCAATAGTGTAATAGCTCTAGTGTTTGGTTTCATGGTATAGAGACTTGTGTAGGTCACGACCATAGCATATCCAGCCTAGTTGTGACATCCCAGCATGTTACACCAGTGAATTTGAATACGAATATAACCAACTCAATAACCTGCTCTTGGTTGAACACTCGTTGCTCGTATTTGGCGTTCGGTGGAATAGCAAACACAAGGTGGGGAGCATTCGGTGGCGTTCACAGCCACCCAAGTACATCCCATGGTGTTTGAGAATTGCCAAGAAAGCAAAAGAATGTAATGCTACATCCATGTAGCGTGGCAGTGCCACACCAACTGGTCGAAGGTGCCACGTGGCACCAGCGGAGTCACCTGGAACCGAGGGCAGTGAGACGGGATGGCTTGATGGTCGGAGAGCCTCAAGCACCGTGGTGTTGTCCTAGTCGGCCAAACATCTTGTCAAATCCGCTACATTGGTGTCAGAGCTCCATGGCTCGAATCCCACGTCGGGGTTACAAGAGATGCCGAGGCGGCTCTCACTCCTAGCTGGGGATTGTAGCGTCGGCAGTGCCATGCCGAACGGTCGAAGGAGCCACGTGGCTCAAGAGGGGTCACCTGTGACTGTGGGTGGTGAGACGGGATTGCTCGAGGGTCGAAGACCCTCAAGCACCGCGGTTTTGGCCTAGTCGGCCAAGGATACCGCCGAATCTGTTACAATCCGAGTACAAGACAAGGCAGGCTGAGGACCATGTTACAAATAAGGTAATTAGGCAAGGCTAGGCTGTTACCGACGGAGTCAGTTCGAAAATACATCTTGATGGAACATTTGATTTTGACGGAAACACTTATTGGACAAATTCGGACCATGTTTAAAGAAGTTAAAGTCAATACAAAAGTTAATTGGGGTATGTGGTGATGGCCTTGTACTGGATAGGAATGATGTCAATCGTATCACAAACCTTTTGTAGGTTATTGGATGGATCTGAAATGCCGTGCGCTGCATTGTAGCCCTCTCACCTCACGTAATACTTTGTCATTTTTTCGCCTTGACAATTTTTGGTGATGTCATCAAAAGGGTACTCCATACCCCAAGCAAACTTCATGGTTGATTTCAATGTGTATGTGTATAGTTTCAGACAAGAGGAGCTTTATGTCAACTGGCACACACATCTCTTTTTCCATCAATCGGCCTATCCACATGCACTTTGGATTTTACCACTCCTGTCCACGGAACTTGATGTTCATATTATTGATTACAGCTCGGCTGTTGTCTTTGCATCTACACGTATCTCATGAATAACGGAGGCCCACCTTCAAGCAATCCATTTCAAGCGTCGAGAGCGTATGATCACATGTGGTGTGAAAGTGTCGTGGCGTAACTTCAACCGTTGGTAAGTGCTCGCACCATGTAAAGCATCCGGTCTACAAAGATACAACGGGCATGAAAAGTCAAACAAAATATTCCTACTTCAATGTGCGCTGCCATATTACATGGGAGCATAGTAGACGGTACCTTGACGGTTCCACGAATACAGTATGGCTCGTGAGGATAGAGGCATGGTGCACATTCATGTGATTCTCTAGCCCCCTTAGTATTCTAACTAGGGAATTGAATGCAATCGGCATCAGGATTCTACTGCCATGTCAAACCATGAGTTCCAACCGGGTTCTTCACATAACCCATCCATCGACATGGTGGAGGATGCATCATCATATAGTTAGACAACGTGACCCGGATTCGGTTAGTCAGACCCCTTGATGGTGACGTTCTTGGCCGGCATGAGCGATTGTGTCATACAAAAGAAGCACTGAGCACCACGCATTGCTACCAAGCCCATGTGTTATAGTAAGAAATATTGTTACAGGGTCGATGCAAAAACCTGCCCAGTCAACAATGTTAGATGCACACTAAAAAATGCGGTCTTGAATTTGTCATATCCTGTGACAATAGCAGCTATCGTATGCTATGCAATAGTTTGCATCCCCGATGTACGAAACATGTTCTCCTAGTTTCTCACACCAGGCACTCAAATCATCGTCGCCAAGTTCATATGATGGCAACCATTGTAGCATCTTCTTTGGCGGTACGACAACTTGACGAGTAAGTTGCTATCGGCAGCATGGAGTTTGATACCAGAGTATTCCTTACTCATCGCCACCAAAGTTCCCACAACATGCTAGAAGAGTCGCTCAGCTACCACTCTACCTCGTCTCTAAAATCTTGATGTTTGCCATTAGGCCTTGTTGACAACTTGAAGCTTTTGCTACATTTCTCATTTTGGGGTTGTACCTGATATAGCGGTGAAATATAGACTGAACAAACTCTATCCATTCATTTTGTCGACTAGGTCATGGTTGTCTTGGGTCGTGGATTTGAGTGTGAATTTCATATTTCTAGCATCCCATGTAGCGCTCGAATGTCCTGGATATGCACATCACGTTGCATCATGTTGTTTGGCTCAAGCCTACACTTCTTGTAACAGATGAATGACCTTTCCTCCCAAGGTGATGCTTTCCAATATTAGAACGCATCCTTTTGTATCGATGCACGCATCAGCTCCCATAACATAGACCACCATTGTTGTCCCCGTTGGGAACGTCCCGCCATTATCCACGCAAAGGACAGTAGTCCACAAGCCTAATGTCGAGGTCATAGCATTTGTTACATAATTGACAGCTTGTTTTTCTCCATCTCTCCGATGTTGCTCGTGATTTTGAATACGCAATGAAGCCAGTATCACTCTAGTGTATTCCTAACTAACAAAGTGGTAGATGCATAATCCATGAAAAACATCTGTCTACAAGTAGTTGTTACTTTCTGACAACTACCGATCACAGTAGCTCCATTCGAGTCCATCGTGACCCATGCCATTCCAATGATGAAGTGAAATACTCCATCACCCCATGAGCACGTCACCTATTGACAGCTTCATGTTTAACTTCCTTCCTTATAAAACCCTGACACCCGATGGAGATTTTTCCAAATGTTACTTTGAGGTGCAACAGTACACCAACCAAAGGCCATAACATGCAACAAGGAGGTCCCAACAAGAAGAAAACAACTGAAAAAATCTTCCATTATCATAATAAACACTTGTCAGGATGTTTCCGAGCTTGGGAACTCGCGAGATTGGAGTGCTTGTGGCGGGTTTCAAATGATGTGCTGATGATGTCTTGATTTTACATGTCAGATTGGCGACTCTCCAACAAGGGAAGTGAAATCTTCGAGTGTTGACATGAGCATCATAAAGTCTCTACGTGGTATTGCCAATGGTATTGACGAGCCGCCTTTCGTAATTTTGATATCCTTGTGAGGCACCGCATGGATGAGCCACACACAACCTCCACATCACAAACATTGTGTGGCCACATCCAAGCATATCGGCTACGTTTTGGTAGCTGTCGTTTTTCTACTTGTGTGGTTTCCATCACTGTTGTCTCCATTCAATATTAGTTGGCTCCATATAACCACCGCTTTGTTGTGAGTTTCTGGTTTGATGACGTACTTCACTCGTAGAGCATCAAGAATGTCAAGGTAATCCAATGGTTGTGGAATCAATGCAACCCTTATTTGATGATAAGTTTGGTCCCTTGTTGGACAGGTCTTGTTGGTTGTGCCATTCCACAAAGGATACATTCCCAAGTAGGATGTGTTGCGTGGCAGTGCCACACCGACCAGTCAAAGGAGCCATGTGGCACGAGCGGGATCACCAGGGACTGTGGGTGGCGAGACGAGATGGCTTTAGGGTCGGAGACCCTCAAGCACATTGGTTTTTCCCTAGTTGTCCAAGGATTCCATCGAATCCATTACACTGGTATGAGAGCTCAAGGGCTTGCATCCCACGTCGGGATTACCGGAGATGTCGAGGTGGCTCTCACTCCTAGCGGGGGGGAGGGGGGGGGGGGGGGGGGGGGGGGGGGGGGGTCGGCGTGGCAATGCCACGCCGACCGGTCGAAGGAGCCACGTGGCTCGAGCGAAGTCACCTGGGACTGTGGGCAGTAAGACGGGATGGCTTGAAGGTCGAGACCATCAAGCGCCGTGGTTTTGGCCTAATTGGCCAAGGATTCCGTCAAATCTGTTACAGGGTGGTTAACGAAGCTGAAGGGTATCTGGTCACCCACTGTTGTTTCAATAATCCATGAGTTTGTGTTTTGGTTCATGTTCTTGGCCACGTAACTATTGACAATGTTTAAAGCAAGTCCTCCATCATATTCCCTTGGCACTACCTTGTTATTTATTAAGGCTCTCAAGTGCACCCTGAACGTTATTCCAACTTCTTTTTGTCTCGTCCATGCCCAGGCTTTACGACATGAAAACACTTGTCCACTGTGATGTACACTGTTTTGATCGGTAGTTGCTCCACATACATCTCTTAGGAGGATAATGGATTTTCCATACAGTACAAATGCGTATTGTTCTGGGGATTCTGTGGCCTTTTTGTTGACACTTTCTTCCCAAGGTGTTTCCATCTACAGTAACATTAGGAAAATTGTCTATTTTATTTAGTATAATATAGCCGTCCATCTATCTTTTGGATGGCACCTGCTTCCATTGGAATGGAGGTCTCTAGCAAATGGTTTCCCCCATCGCTGTGAGCACAATGGAGACCAAGGAGTTACCGTTTCTTTGACTTTTTGTGTTACCGACTAAATCCACAAGGGATCCCCATAAGGAATATTCAATTGCTTTTTTTTAAATACATTTTGAACTGTTTCCATCAAACATGAAAAACTGATGTAACCCATATGCTCATCTTTTAGAGAATAAGTTGCAACCTCCAATTGACACCTTGTAGATCAATCATGTTTTAGATTGAGGCGGGAGTAGGGAACTAATCTGGGTTTAAATTAGCATCTTTTGTCATGCTGGCCATTACAATCATCGACACAAAGTCGAACCGGATATCTGGTGTAATAACATATTAGACAATGTCTTTTTCCATCATTCGGAGTAGAAATAAACAACTCATGGCAACGTAACTACCTTGATGGTTATTCATTTTTATGTTAATGGGTTTTCCTATCAACTGATTTCACCAAATTTCTGCTACAGCCGGATTTGTAACACAAAGGAAACAACTTGAAAACATCTCTGCCAAATTTCAGAGCATACCGACAAAATTTTTGTGGGTGCATAGTACTTTGTTTTGATGCCTTGCTGATTTGGGTTAAGGTCATGTTGGCATTGATACATGAACAACGAATTGTTGTAACGTCCTCGCACTTTTATGTACAGCCACAGGTGGCATGCTCTTGGTTGTTTGAATGTCCGCACGTTTCCATGAGCAAATGTTCAAACGTCTAGCAGCATTCCAGCCGCCTCGTTGGCATGCTGTTCCGCTCTTGCTGCTGGGATGTACTATTGGCTCACTGTCCCGCTGTCCTACTGTCTGGCTCCTCTGCTGCCCCTCTGTACCCCTAGCATGCTCCCCCTATGTTCTCATACTTGTTGATGGATTTCCTTGCCAATATCAGCAGTTTGCCCAAATAAGTGACCTCTACCCATCGCCCAAATCAAGGGTCAACCATTCAATTTATAAAAGAATATGGAAGAAAAAGAAAGAATTTGAGCCCAACAGTTTTTAAACAAAGTCATGGACCATACAAATAACAAAATCCAACTAACAAAAATCATAAAACACTAGGGTATATGTTGAATTTATGTGGAAATAATGCATGCGCAGTGTCCTACTGTCTTGTTGACAAAGCCCTCTGCATAAGCAACGGCCATCATTCGTCTCGTTCAGGTTGAAACTAAACCGTGTGAATGGTGAAAGAGGAATTATTCCCAACTCTCAGTGTCTTACATGTGTATTGCTATGTCAACTTGACTCAGCCAAGATGTAGCGCGCATATGGTCAATGGTGCAAGACCATCACAAGCCGCTGTCCAGATTCTGCCGATGTTATATGACTGTTCGTTGTCCATTCTATCACCACAGCCATCAGCCACAAACTTCAAGTTGTTGTGCACATAAGCAAGGGAATAAGGTGAAATATATAAAACATTTCCTCCTTGATCTATACTTGCAGGCATGTACTTGATTGTGACCTCTGGTTTCATAATGACACATAGTGGTGGTTGTAATAATTTGCTATGCGTGACATACCGGACATATTTGTGACCATGAGAGTTTTATGTCATGTACCATCTTTGCTTAGCATACTACTCTTGCCATTGTTGCTGCCCAATAATTGCTGGTAGCTGGTTGTGCTTGCTCAATTCAACTCCAGTGTCAAGAATTTTGAAAGAAGGAAGAATATGTGACAGGGACTCGGACGAGGTTGTGGCACATACTAGAAATTTCCTATTGTCTCTCTGTCAACGTTGTGCCATAGAAGCAAGTGTCACACGGCTGGATTTATGAGTAGTTCACAAGGTAGAAGGTAGTGGAGAAGCTACTAATTCATACAAGGCACTAGTACATAATGGGATTTACAATATGTGTGTTTTGATTGCAAGGATTTGAATAGTTGAGCACATACAGAAAGCTACCGGAACATACACGAGGCATGGATATGGTTTTGGACGCTTTGTGAGGATGACGCGGGTGAACCGTGACATGAATGGTAGATATGTGACATCTCACTAAGAATATGGCACGAGGCCTTGACACCGCCGTATGGATTGCCACCAGCAAGGACTCTACCATAGATACAGGGCAGATGGCCATACCCTATTCAGTTGACATAGGGACCCCTTGTAAGAATTTTGGCANGGCTTGGTTCGTTGATAGCATGAGGTGTGATGTTAATGGCATCAACTGCCTATGTAGAAGGTGTAGCTGGAGCAGGAATACATGAGTTGATGGTGCTGAGCACCGGAGCTGGCTAGTCTGTCGTCTCTGGTCAAACGAGTGGGATGGAGGGTTCTGCTGCCTTCTTTGGTGGATATTCAAACTTGCCCTTGGGTGCGATCTTAGTAGGAACAAGGTGGCGAGAAATACAGCATCAAAGGAAGCATTCACGGCTGACTGTACACTGTAACAAGAGCACACCACAATAAAGAAGATGATCCAATGGTTTTTAATTCTAATGCATCTTGTGGTATTTGCGTGGACTCATTTAGACGGTGGCCAAATTTGAAAAAATCCCTTGGGATGGGTGACTGCTTTTAGGGAAAATTGGCCAACACAATCTCAATGCGAGGCATCAAGATTTACATGTCTCCGTAGTGTGGGCCATGAGTATTGTAATAGCAGTTCACACTATACATGTGGCTCACAAATCAATCATGTTATTTCTTAAAAGGATTGGGGTCCATTCCTAGGTTATGTATGTCTAGTGGTATCTGTGGCTGCCAATGGCCTTGAAGTTGCCTTGTTCGCTCATTCTCAACGTAATATGAGGAACCAACCTGACATTTAGGTGGGCAACTCGGCGTATATAGCCTTTGATTATTGATGCAGGATATCACAGTAGCTAACATGTCTGAAACTTGTTTACCTTTCTTCAATTCATGTTGACAACGCCTTTGTGCCCTCTTGGCACAAACATCTCCCTCATGCTAAAAGAATCCGTACAGTACCTATCCAATGACTGCATTCAACATGCTTGAGAAAACACCATAACCATTAGTTTCTCTAGACCATCGAGGCAAACAAAACCTGCGAGACCAATTGTTTTGATATAGTCAGAAAAATGCACTGTCTTCTTTGTAGACCACACATAAGGAAACAATCCGCGATTTTTTTTTAATCCACAAGGGCAGGTACCTTGTAATTTTACATTTTTAAGATACCAAGATTGAGAATAAGGCATTTCATGAGTCCTTGACGCTTTACCCCAGCGACGCATGCCATGTCACACCGTGGGTGGTTGCATTGCCTAGAAGCCTCTCTTAGAAGTTGCCAAAACTTGAGAATATCAAGGGATGTTTTTGTAGGAGTCTAACGCCAGCATGAGCTTGACCTAACAGTATCGAAACATTGGTATGGTTCACGACACTTTTGTTGACCTATTTGGAAAGTGGCAGAAGTAGTTGGAACCTTTTGGAATGGAATTCTAGAGGTCGGGGCATGTGGCTGGNACCACCACCACCACCACCACTACTACTACTAATGCTTTTAGTACTTCTACTACCTCTCATACTACAATACCACCACTACCACCACTACAGCCACTACTACCATTGCTTATACTTTTCCTAACAATATTCTTCACAATAACACTCTTCTTTGTATAACTCCAACTACCACTAATCATGCCACTACTAGTATTGTATTTGTTATTAACATTACCAGTATTACTATCATTACTAGTTTCTTTGATACTTATTTAGCTATGGGTTCCACTTCCACCATTCCCATCGCTACCACCACCACCAGTGTTTCCGTTGTTAATGCATGAAAAGTTACTAGTGTTATTATACATACCTGTAATACTATTGATGATACGACAACAATTACTACTAGTATTCATGTACAGAACACCACATATACGACCTTTGATGATAAAGTCACGAAGACCATTGGTACTATAGGATAATTTCACTGCTTATGTTCTTGTTGGTACTTGTATTGGCACAAAAACAATACATATTACTGTTACACTCAACAGAACGTAGGTGGTTCACAGAGATGATGTGAAAAACAAAAGAGTATTTGAGGAGTTAGGAAAACTGGGTGTTTTGCAGCAAGCAGTAGGTGTACTCTCATGAAAGTTGTTGAATGAGTCAAGAATGTACAGACAATACCAAGATTGAGAATGAGGCATTTCATGAGTCCTTGACGCTTTACCCCAGCGACGCATGCCATGTCACACCGTGGGTGGTTGCATTGCCTAGAAGCCTCTCTTAGAAGTTGCCAAAACTTGAGAATATCAAGGGATGTTTTTGTAGGAGTCTAACGCCAGCATGAGCTTGACCTAACAGTATCGAAACATTGGTATGGTTCACGACACTTTTGTTGACCTATTTGGAAAGTGGCAGAAGTAGTTGGAACCTTTTGGAATGGAATTCTAGAGGTCGGGGCATGTGGCTGGACTGCCCTTGGTCGTTCGACAAAAACTCCGAGGTCCTCGCGTGATGGGCCATGAATGTAAGAGTGGAAATACCCACTCTCAGAGTTTAGGGACTTGTGTACGCCAAGGACGTGACCCCCCCCCCTGGCTGCAACATCCCAGTGCATTAGCAAAGGTAGGCCAGTGACAGTAATTGTAGACATCAATAAAATGATTGACATCTGGGAGGTTGTCACAGGGTTCCAAAATGCTATGTGGGGCGTTGTAGCTATGCCATGTGACCATGTATTTGGTTGTTCTTTTCAGACATTGATGTCCAAGGATATCCTTGATCAGGTACATTGTATCCTTGTCCGCTTGTACAGGTGGTGGTGGTACAAAGTCTCTACCGACGAAGTGCGTGTTGGGATCCCTGTAGTGCTTGAGCTTGCTGATATGGAAGACGAGATGACCACCATGTTGTCAGGTAGGCAAAATAAAGTGACGGCAGAAATTAGCATTATCTTTATCTCAAACGGTCCCAATTAGTGGTGTTTGAGCCGCACAGACCTCTATCCGCAGAGTTTGATACTCTTTGAGTTGATGAGGACGCGATCACCCATGCTAAACTAATCATTGCTGCGATGTTGGTTGGCCACTCTCTTCATAGCTGCTTGTGTCTTCACAAATGTGTGCCGTGTTTCCTCCCAAATGGTTGCAGCGGTCGCTATAGTAGATATCAACCATAGGAGTTTTGCTCTGGCCTTGTAATCCTGCGTTTGTGGCATGAAGATTATTGTAGACCACTTTGAACAGAACTTTATTTGTTGCAATGCAAGTGGAGTTGTATGCGAGTACGGCGGTCAGAAGTTTGGCCGTTGTGTCAGTACCATGTGGCTTGCATAATGCACGGAGAAGCTGTTTGAGCGTCTGATGGGCTTGCTTTGTTTGCCCGTCGGTATGAGGATGGAATGTTGTTCATAGCTGGACCTGACTGCCATAATACGTCATCAATATGCGCCAAAATGGCTAGTGAAGTGGCCGTCTTTGTCATTGACGCTGTTGTTTTGCATGTAGTGTAGCCAAACAACCTGGTTTAGAAACAGTCACATCGTTTTGTGTGTGTTGACATTGCTCGTTATCAGGATGAAGTGCGACATCATAGAAAACTTTCCACTGCGATGCATCATAACCCCCTTAACTTGGTGTACAACCCTATCACAAAATGTATGATGATGTCTGGCCACAGCTCTGTCGGAAAAGGTAGTGGTTGGATTAGACCGGGTGGCCTCTAGCGACAAAACTTGTCTCTGATATGTGTCGCGCGATTTGCAAGATGTTGACACGTCGGTCTGCATCTTGTCCCACAAGTAGTACCTCACCAACTACTTGAGCATCTTGTCCTCGCTAAAGTGTCCACCAATACCAATTTTGTGGCATTATTCCAGTAACATTCTTTGTAGCTCTTTGTTTGGTGGAATGGCGACTTGGCGAGAAAGTCGCCTTCGCCCGTAGGAGTCATCAAACCAAAACTTTGTCTTGTCATACCCGCTGAACTCCTCGTACCGCTTCATGTGCAGCCTCAGGTGATATGGGTCTCGTTCAGCAAGCAATGCATTGGTATTGACCACCAGATATGGTTGCCGACTTAGAGCATTCGTGGGATCAGTTTTTACATGTCGTTACTTGATGTCGTAGTTCAAGCGGGATTTGAGGAACGCCATCCATGGATGGCGTTCCTCAAATCCCGCTTGAACTACGAAATCAAGTAACGACATGTAAAAAATGATCCCATGAATGCTCTAACGACATCAAGAATCAACCAAATCCTAGCCATGTACAAACTTGGTTGATTCTTGGGATGTCCCAGGGCACGATGGACAAAGCGGATGATACAGTGTTGGCATACGAGGTAAAAATGTCGTATATTGAACACATGCACGACTGGGCATATTTCTCTCTTGTGTAATGCGCAGTTCAGTTCGGGGCCACACAATCTTCTCGACTTACACATGACCTGTTGTTCTACACCGCCATTTCTTGAAGGAGAGCAGCTTCGATGGCGTGATCGGATGTGTCCGTGACTATGGTGTAGTCCAACATAGGATGTCTCAATCGTCAGGATAGCACCAAGTTCAGAGTATTTCTCAAAGAGTCACTTCTTGTTTGTTGTCTTCTCTAATTCTAGTCGATGGTTTTTTTAATGAGATAGGAGAGAGGCATTGGCACTCAGGCATTACCCTCC
>SZWC01025324.1:1541-11738 GCA_023375785.1 Penium margaritaceum
AACTGTCGTGTGGTGTTTCGTTCTGTTCGGCTGCGCTGCGCTGCGTTTTGTTTACTTCTAACACAGCTAAATGGATTAAAAAGACGCACAAAGTACCATAAGCTTCAATAGCTTAGTAATGCAGAGAGGAATGACAACTGACAAGCACACAACATAAATACCTATCGCGGCGCACGGCTGGTGACGCACGCGCCAGTGTCAATTTCTCCAAGGACCAATCCAAAATCAAGTTTTTGGCCGTAAGTCTGCGCAAAGGCATTCCAATGGGACACCTTCTGAATCGATTAGAATCTATGGCAGATTTTTAAGCTTCGCGCTACAACTGGTCACACGTACAAGTCCGGCATTGATTTATGGAAACACAATGTAAAACATGCGAATCGGGTTCAAGACCCAATTTACCGAGGAAACTCTAGCGATTGCAAAACAAATGCAGAGCACCTCAGCAATCACCCGAGATGTTGTGGCAGCTGTCAAGCAGTTGCAGGTGTGTGGTGCCACCACCCGTTGGTGCTTTGGGGCCAGTTGGGTCCGCATCAGAAATGTGCACCAGCATGGACACAACCAAGCGGTCAAAGTAAGCTATATAAAGAGACGGAGACGGCTCACATCAGAACGGGGTCAACTGCCCGGCAGAGATGATCGTTGGTCGTATCCTGATCCATAGCACTTTACTTGATGAATGGATGTCACGGTGAATAATAATGTCCAGTAACCAAGTCGAATATGTCATTCTTGACCTAAATATCAAACATGAGAGCACATCAAAAGATTTACTTGTATGAGATGCTGTCGACTTGTTCTTGACAGGAAGGGGCATATTTGAGGAGGGGAGGTCCTCTTGTCCCATATGTGTACCCATGGCATAAACGTTAACATGCAAACTAACAATGCAACCAATGTTATTTTTTCCCTGTTTGAGCGATGTCGAAAAAAAAGCTACACTTAGAAATCCTGTGCACGCTCTGTGTGCAACCTTCACACTTGTTTTACCTACTCTCAAGGCTGATGGCGGTATTACCGGTACCGCGGTATACCGCGTTTTTGTACCGCGGTACTGCAGTACCGCGGTATGGTATTTGTTTTTACGGTACCAGTACGGTATCGGTACTGACCTGGTAGGGTACCCCTCTTCCGTACTGCGGTACCATAGCGCGGTACTGTACCGCGGTAGGGACGAAGTCAAAGGTTCGCTGTCGAACTTGTAACGCGGTAACGCGGTATGAAAACGTGAATGAACGAGAATGCAACACACTAGCGACAATGACAAGTGTCTACTAACGAGGACACCCTACAAGGTCTCTAGTTGCGTAAAAAATAATGTCGCAAATTAGTGACGCTCTTTGTTTCCGCCGTCGTTTCTAGCCAACATTCAACATTGTGTCCATCGGTTCAAGATTAAACATTGCATTCTTCGTTCTCTCAGGTATATGTTACCATAATTCGGAGATGTCTATTTCGGAAACCGAAACGTTTATGGAACTTTCTCTCTTTGGAATGTGTACCAAGATATCAACGCTCAGCAAAAGTTTGCTTGCTATGGCTCGTTCAGACGCGGTGTGTGCCGAATTGCAGAATTAGAGTCGGTCGTAGAAGTAGGGTCAATCGAATGGCTGGAGAGGTCGCGGCAAAACGAGACCTCGACTGATCGAAACGACAGTGGCAAAGCTAGTCCGTGCGCCAGAATAAAAAGGTGGAGACCGAAACCGAAGAGGGAGGTCGGGTTTCGTCAATCAACAGATCCTCGCGTTGCCAACCCCCAATGGGATGTCAAAAGCTACCCCCCTCCCTCTCGCCCCTTGAAATGCCACCCCCTCCCTTTATCTAAACCCCATTCTTACGGCCCATAAACATTTTGAATTACGTCATGTTTCTCTCATGTCTACCTTGAGGAGGCACAGTACAAGTTTAGTCCACCTTTTCAAAACTGCTCTTCTTTGTTCGACGTGTCTACAATCTCCTCTCCAGTTCATCTATCTACGGCAAGTTTGTTGTGCAATGTGAGCCCCCTAAATATGTGCGATAATCTAATAAGGGCACTTGTTGGTTATGGTCGTGACACACGCAAGTGCCCTCTTGTCTCTCCACACACACTCACATCATCACTGCAGGTGATTGAGCTGGACTGAGGGTCTCTGGTGCAAGAATGTGACACAGTATGAGCTGCACATTGGTGGTGCCACCAACTGACTACCAAGTGGTGATCACACCATCAACCTTTTCATGAGCCTCAGTTTAGAGCTGACACCACTAGCAAAATGGGGGATACATTTGTAGGATTGCATGCCAGTAGCTTGGTTCACAATTGTCACACACTTGCATGCAATTAGGGTGGTAAACCGGGTTGCTGGTCCTTGGGGACCACACGTCCGGTTTGTACCGGCGTGTGAGCAGCCGCCTGGAGCTCGCTCGCTCCAGGGTCGGGTTCGATCCCGGGCCCCACGTCGAGCACCTCGCGTGGGTGGCCTTGTCAACTGGCATAGACCACCTCGTTCGCTTGTGACTTACTCACTTTTGTCACTTGTGTGAAAGTGATCTTTCCCCCGATCCATGGTGTCACCCCGTCTCTCACTTGCCTGCGTTCATGCTTGCTTAGTAGCCGATGCTACCTACTGGTATCAGAGCAAGGGGGACCCACTCCCCCTAGCTACAGTCCTGGGTCCTTGTCGGGCCATTTGAGCGTAGCGGGTGATCCTGCGTTAGCAACCACTCATGACCATGGCGGGTGGGAGCCACAACATCTGCTGCTGCATCTTGTAGCACCTAACCCTTCACCCACCGGACCGGCATCTCTCCGTCGCCGTCGTCCCCTCGCACTTTGCCGAGTCTCGGTCTCCACACCTCTGACGGTGCCACCGCGTTTCTGCACCTATAGCCGCTACTGTCTCCCAGCAGCCGCACGTGCACACTCTTCGCAGCATCACGTTCTGCCCCCGTGGATCACAAGGGGCGCTGCTCCTGTGCGAAGGGCTGGCGCAGCTTCACTGCCGCCCTCACGCACACCGCCGACTCTCGGCCTCCACACACCCACCGGCTGTTCGTGTACTCCCCGTAGTAGCACACTCCGCACCCGTGGCTCACGTGGTGCTCTGCTCTTGCCCACGGAACTCACACGTCTCCACTTGCACTTCCACCCGCCGCACTCGTCTCCCGCCGGCCTCTCGTGCGTCTCTCAGAACAGCACCCCGCACCCGTGGCCCATGCGGTGCTTCTACCGCCGTCGCACCAATCAACGTCTCTTCCTTGCACTTCTTTGCACCTCAGGCTGCCCTCCGGACAGCCAAGCACTCGTCGCACTGGCGTCTCCTCCCGTCACCGAGCCGATCCCCACGTCTCCCACGGCCGCACGTGAGCGTGCCCGCATCGACAGAGAGCTCGCATACTACGAGGAGCGGGCGGAGAGGGAGATTTGGTCGAGGGTGCATCGCAGCAGTCCGGGTTATCACCCCGGCGAGGATTACGACCTCGCTGACTACTACAAGTGGGCGGACGCACGGGACTACGCAGCCCACTGCCAGTCCGCCTCCGACGACTCCCCGACAGTGCAGAGCGAGCTAGCTACGGCGCCACCACGTGACCACAGACCTCTACACACACCGGTAAGCTCACCCGTATCCCATAGGACACACCAGCAGCATCGATGTGCCACTGCTCGTGGCTCAGTGCCGCCCTCTGCAACAGCAACATCAAAGGCGCACCCCTCCCGCCGTGCTACATCTCCAACTGCATCAGCTGCAGGTTCATCGTCATCCCCAGCACCTGACATTCTGTCTTCCCTGCACGCTGCGCTTGTGTCCAGTGCTGCTGTTGCGTCCACATTTGCAGCCACCGCACGTGCCACACGTGCACCAGCTAGCACTGCCGCTGGTAGGGCCGTTGAGATCTACACCTTGGCTGCAGTTGATCAGGGACCCTTAGCAGCTGCGGCTGTCAACGTAGTGACCCAGATTGCTACCGCAGCAGACGCAGTCGCATCAGCAGCAGCTGCAGCGGCCACATCACTCTCCAGCGCTGTTGACTCCATCCACATCTCCACCTCGCAGCTGTCTCCCTTGCCCTCATCTTCAGCCTCGGTGACACGCCACATTCAGCTGCTGGTTTCGACCGCTACAGCCGTCTCTACCCTGTCAGCTGCAGCGTTGACAGGAGCAGCCTGGCTCATCGTCTCCGCCTCGGCTGCTGTTGCAGTGTTCGCCTCCTCAATTGCGGCAGCTCTTCCGCCACTGTTCTCACTGCGCCGCAGCGCTTGGTGAGCTTGGCCTCTCCTTCTCTTCCTGTCCTTCCCCGTGTTGATGTGTTTTGTGCGACCAGGTTGTTGCCTTGCAGCGGACTTCCACGCACCCATCACACATCTCCCACGCCCACTGGGGCTGTGAAAACGTTGCCGAAATTCTCTTGGTAGAGTTACGTCACTGGCAACATGCCAGTTGATGACGACCAATACGCGGCCTTGGAGGCTGAGTTGCAACATGAGCATGCTGCTCTTCGGACAGCGCTCACTGCTCAGCGCGCCGCTGAGGACAAGCTGCGTGCAGAACAAGCTGACCAAGAAACGTTTGCAGATCACATTGCTGATTTGGTTCTTAACCGCCTTCAGCCCACCTTGCGCACCACACAGTCTGCTAGCATTGCTGCTGCATTCTCCACTTCCCCCGCTTTCGCATCCACTGCTGCTGGCTCATCCTCCTCTGACCCTCTTGCAGTCGCGGCCGCCGCTGGCGCAGCCGTAGCCAAAGAGCTCGCCCCATCAGTGCAACGCAAGCCCAACATTGACTCAAACCCACCCCACTTCACCTCTAACCTAACCTTTCACTCCTGGGAGGTCCGCTTCAGTGCCTGGGCACAGGGGGAGCAGCTCTGGGAATACTACCATGGGCCAAATCCCTCTGGTAACCCACCTTTCGTGCCTGCTGAGTCTGAGTCTGCACGCGCTGTTCGTGCTCTCATTCGTGGCGGACCCGATGATCTCACAGACGAGATCGGGTCCTACAACGCGGACACAGCACGCCGCACCCCTGCTGACCCTATTGGTGCCTACGCACTGATCAAAAGGCGTACGACAGTGACTCGCCACGCCGCTTAGAGCGTGCTCACTGTCCAATTCAACACGCTCTCTATGCGTGCTGACGAAACCGCCGGTGCCTACTGGGCTCGCAGTTTGAGACTGCTGCACGACCTTGGTAAGGCCGCCCCAGGATAGCTCCCTGCTGTTCTTTCCATTGTCAACGGCCTTATTCCTGAGCTCAGTGACATCTTCCGGGAGGTGAAGACAACTGAGCTTGAACGTCTTGCTGCCACACCTGTTCCAACTGATGCACCTCCTGGCATTGGTGCCTTGTGGGAGTTCACCTCCCAATGTCTGACGGACTGGTGGAGCGCACTGCAGAACAAACGTATTCACCGCGCAGCCGTTGCAGCAGCTACCACTGCCCTCCCCTCCTCCACCTCCTCTGCTCCTACATCATCATCTACCACCACTCCCACCTCTACTGCCACATCTCTCGTTTCTCAAGGGGGTGGCCGGGGTGGGGGGGGTGGCAAAGGCAAAGGCCGAGGAGGTAACTCAGGGGGGGTGGCCAAGGCAGGGTTGGCAAGGGTCGCGGCTCTGATGGTGCTCCATCCTCATCTTCATCCTCCAGCACTGTCACATGCTGGAACTGCGGCGTTACTGGTCATGCTGC
This sequence comes from Penium margaritaceum, assembly GCA_023375785.1. Lineage (NCBI taxonomy): Eukaryota > Viridiplantae > Streptophyta > Zygnematophyceae > Desmidiales > Peniaceae > Penium > Penium margaritaceum. The sequence continues at coordinate 7,223 of SZWC01025324.1, forward strand.
ACCCAAGTGCCCAGCACCTCCTGACGATGCCCGCCTCGCCTCAGCCATGCGTACCCATTGGGCTCGCTCCACCGGTTCCAGTGGAGGCTCCTCTCGCTCCTCCACCTCCACCGTATCCGCCGGGCACACTTCATCCTCTCCTTCGACGGCTGCTGCCTACAGCACTGTCCTTACGTCGCCATCTCCACTCACTCCCTGGGGCTGGCCTCCTGGACTTGGTGGCCCCGTCTACTTTGGGCCCCCGTCTGGATTCTACTCTCCTCCACCATGGGTGTCGTCCACCCCCGCGCCTCAGCGTCCCTCTCCTGGCGTCGTCATCACCGGCCCGTCGGAGGACGCCCGTCAGCTGGACGCCGTCCTCTCCCATGCCGTCTACCGGCGACACCTCCGTGATCAGGGAGGTGAGAGTGTGCGTTGAGCATTGGGGGCACTTGCGTGTGCTGATGACTCGTCCCTTCGTGGTTCGTCGCCCGGTCATGTTCAGGGTCACTCCCCAATGGATGTTCCGTGGATTGAGCACTGGCAGTCTTACAGTCTACCTCGTTGTCTGGCTGCATGTGGTCAGCGCCTCCTTCCTCGCTCTGCTGTTGCCGCTGTAAGTCGTGATCCTTCGTCTGTCCGTGTGGCGAGCGGCTTCTGGATCCTTGATTCAGGAGCCACTCACCACATGACCTCTTGTCGTTCCGCATTCGTTTCTCTGGGCCTAGTGGGCTCCGTCCGCTTTGTCCGCACCGGCTCTGGTTAGCTTCTTCCTGTCCAGGGCGTTGGGGTTGTCCGCTTTGTTGGCCCTGGGGGGGAGCTCTTTCTGCTAGATGCTCTGTACGTGCCTGCTCTTGAGCTCAGTCTGCTGTCTGTCACGACTCTTGACGACCAGGGCATGGACTTCTCCTCCAGCCGCGGCATTGCATTCATGTTGCATCGTACCACTGGTCGTGTCCTCCTGCGTGGCACTCGTTGTGACCGCTTGTACCGTGTGCCGTCCTTTGCACCACACCCTGCCACTACTGCTCTTGTTCACGTAGCACGCTCTCTCACTCCGGCACATGCACAGTTGCTTCATCGCCGTCTCTGTCACATTCACACTGCTGCCGTTGACAGCTTGCTCTGGGACAAGCCAGCTCATGGCCTTGACACCGACACGTTCCCTGCCCCTTGTCCCACTGACTGTCTTGACTGTGCCCAGGGCAAAATGCACCGTTCCCCCTTTTCCACCTCTGAGTCCAGCACGTCTCACCCCCTCAACCTTTTGCATGCGGATGTCATGGGACCTCTTGCCCATGACGCCCTCGGGGGCGTTGGTCGCTACGTCCTCTGTCTCACCGATGACTTCTCCCGCATGCGCTGGGTGTTTGCCCTTCGGCAAAAGAGTGATGTTTGTCCCACACTTGAAACCTGGTTGCCTCAGGCCGAAGTGGCCTGTGGTCGCCGTCTGAAGGTCTTTCGCTGTGAGCGTGGTGGAGAATTTATGGGTCCCACTACCCGCTTCCTGACGTCTCGCGGGGTGTGTATGGAACCCTCGGTTCCATACACACCCCAGCAGAACGGCGTCTCTGAACGTTGGTACCGCACCCTTGCTGACGGTGTCCGCATTCTCCTCAGCGAGTCCTCTCTCTCCCATGTCTTCTCGTTCGAGGCCATGTCTTACATGACTTGGGTGTGGAACCGTGTCCCTCACAGTCCCGTCCCTCGTCATGTTACTCCCTTTGAGCACTAGTACGGTCGTCGTGCTGATCTCCGTCTCGCTCGTGTTTGGGGCTGTGTAGCTGCCGTCTGGTTGCCGGACGATGCTCGTGATGGCAAACTAAGCCCCAGTGCTCATCTCTGCACCTTCCTTGGTGTCTCCGACATGTCCAAAGCATGGCGATTCTGGGACTCTGACCGCTCTCGTGTCATTGAGTCCCGTGATGCCTTGTTATTCGAGGATGTCTTTCCCCATGATCTGGCCCATGTCCCTCCCTCTTCCTCTCTCTCCTCACTCCGTCGGCTTGGGGGGGGTGTGTCTGTTCCTGCCTCCGATCTCCGTACGTCCTCCTTTCCATCTCACACGACCTCTGAGTGTGCTCCCAACACAGACATTGCAGACGAGGACTCCTCCTCAGAGACCTCGTCCTCCCCGGCCTTTTCTGAGTCTGTAGCGTCACAGCCCTACTCAGACTCCGTGTCGCCTCAGTCGTCCTCTGGAGGTTCCAATTTCCCCCACTTGTTACCTGTTCACACGCAGTCCCCCGTCCACTCTCCTCCCGACTCATCCCCTGACTCTTCCTCTGAGTCTCCTCCTCTTGCTGACATGAGTGGAGGTGACCCACCTCGGACTGTGGCATCTGAGCCTGAGCCCTACACTCGTGGGGGACGGCTTCGCGCCCTTCCCCCTTCCGAGTCCTCGCGTGGGCGCTCCCGCTCCTCTGGGACACCTGCTGAGTCCGTCTCTATCGACTCATCCAGAGTTCCTCAGTCCACACAGCGAGTCACACGCTACAGCGCCTCGTCCTCCGTAGCTGGCCCCTCGGTGGGGCCCACCGGCCTTGATGCACTTGGCCTGTCTGTGAGCGTCATGCACCCCAACTCAGCGGTTGGCTACGCTCTCGTAGCCCATGAGTTTCACAGTGCCCTAGAGACTTCAGTCGCCGGGTACGTTGCATCATGTTTCGCGGCCTCAGGGCTCTCTGCCCTTCCTCCCGAACCTACCACTGTCCGGCAGGCTCGTGAGGCAGCTGATGCTGACCTCTGGGAGAAGGCCATGCAGGAGGAGCTCACAGTTCTCCGAGAGCATGGAGTTTTTGAGCTTCTGGACCTCCCGGCAGGCCGCAAGGCTGTCTCTTCCCGGTGGGTACTTCGGCGCAAGCTGAAGCCCGATGGGAAAGTCGACCGGTACAAGGCCCGACTCACGGCGAAAGGCTTTTCCCAGATTCCAGGGATTGATTTTGATGAGACCTTTGCACCGGTTGGGAGGTACACCATTGCTCGAGCACTGTTGAGTCTTGTCGCCCAGCATGACTAGGAGCTGGAGCAGATGGACGTCAACAACGCTTTCCTACATGGAAAGCTGGATGAGGAGATCTACATGATCCAGCCACCTGGCTTCACCGATGGCACAAACAAGGTCTGGCGACTGCACAAAGCCATCTATGGACTCAAGCAGTCACCGCGCTGTTGGAACATGGAGATCTCCTCCACCCTTGAACGAGGCGGTTACCGTCGCAACACGGTTGATCCAACACTCTTCTTGAGTGCCCCCTCCGAGCCGTTTGTGGCCATCCTTGTCTACGTTGATGATCTGCTCATCGCCTCATCCAGCCCCGCAGTTGTCCAGTCCGTGAAGAACTTGCTGCAGTCTGCCTACAGGATGAAGGACCTAGGTCCTGCACGTGTGTTTCTAGGCATGGAGCTTGAGCGTGACCGCCAGCGTCGCACTCTGCACATGCACCAGGTTGCGTACATTCGCACGCTGGGGGAGCGCTTTGCCTCTCTACTCATTGACATTTCCACTACTTCCACACCGTTGACTCCAGCAGGTCAGCGCCTGCTGAAGTCACTCGATCCAGCTCAGGTGGGGGAGATTGTTGATGTCACCGATTACCTCAGTGTGGTTGGCTCTCTCATGTATCTCGCTACCACCACTTGGGCGGACGTTGCCTTCTCGGTCAACTTCCTTGCTCAGTTCTCCCAACAGCCACGTCAGAGACATCTCGAGGTGCCACTTCGTGTGATCCGCTACGCGCTGTCCACTGCACGTGTGGGACTGTGCTATCGTGCACAGCCGTCTGTGGTGGTAGAGGGTTACACAGACAGTGACTGGGCGCATGACACGGATGCTCGTAGCCGTATTGGCTACATCTTTCTTGTTGGTGGGACTGCTTTCTCCTGGAAAAGTGGTAAACAGGGTTGTGTTGCTCGAAGCTCCAATGAGGCTGAGTACGTGGCACTCGGTGCAGGTACGTGTGAGAGTGTGTGGTTATCCCGCCTGTTGCAACAACTATGTGTCCCCATCCATTGCATTACTCTGCGTTGTGACAACCAAAGTGCAAATGCAATCGCCGAGCACGATGGCATGCATCATTCTCGCACAAAGCACATCAACATCGAGCATCACTTTGTACGTGAGCGTATTGCTGCTAGAGAAGTTCAGGTGGTCTGGGTCGACACTCGTCAACACAGCCTCTCTTCCTTACTAAAGCTCTCAGCAGTGGCGTGTTCAAAGCGGCTGTGCATGCTATTGGTCTGCTACGCTCACGTGATGCCCCTGGTTGATGTGATTCCTGTACGTCTTGCTGTTCTGTGACGTGCTCCCTTTCTCTGTGTGTGTGGACTGCTCGTCTGTGGGTCATGGGGGAGTGTTGGTTATGTTCGTGACACACGCAAGTGCCCTCTTGTCTCTCCACACACACTCACATCTGTTGGTTTTTGCTCTCATTGTGCTCTGTTGTGTCCTCCCGGCTTGTGTACATCGGCGTGCAGATGACTGACGGCGAGACTCGACGCTGATGGAGTGTCGTCCGGTGGAGCCGACGCACGCTGA
>SZWC01025324.1:12297-25501 GCA_023375785.1 Penium margaritaceum
TCAGCGTGCGTCGGCTCCACCGGACGACACTCCATCAGCGTCGAGTCTCGCCGTCAGTCATCTGCACGCCGATGTACACAAGCCGGGAGGACACAACAGAGCACAATGAGAGATGTGCAAAAACCAACATGCAGATGACTGACGGCGAGACTCGACGCTGATGGAGTGTCGTCCGGTGGAGCCGACGCACGCTGAGGTCTTCTCGCAGTTCGCAGGAGCCTCCTCTGTCCCGCGACGTGTTCAACTCCATCGGCAGGCCTCCTCGGCGGTCGCGCTGCCGGCGGTCACGGCCACCGCAGTTGCTGTCTGTATGCGTCCAGCGCGTCCTATCGCGTCTGCATCATCATGCGCTGCCTAGGGTCCTTGTTGCATGTTGCATGGCCCTGTTCGGCATCATAAACCATCGTAGGCACTGCTTGGGTTCAGGCCGCCATAACTCCTCGCTACTATTTTTCTAGCTGATTCTGACCGCACGGCTGCGTTCGCAGCGTCGGTATTATGGTATGGTCCAGTTTTCAGGCAAAACGGACGACGCCCGGGTTTTGGGCTGTCGGCCGTCTGGCNTGTTGGTTTTTGCTCTCATTGTGCTCTGTTGTGTCCTCCCGGCTTGTGTACATCGGCGTGCAGATGACTGACGGCGAGACTCGACGCTGATGGAGTGTCGTCCGGTGGAGCCGACGCACGCTGAAGTCTTCTCGCAGTTCGCTGGAGCCTCCTCTGTCCGGCGACGTGTTCAGCTCCATCGGCAGGCCTCCTCGGCGGTCGCGCTGCCGGCGGTCACGGCCACCGCAGTTGCTGTCTGCATGCGTCCAGCGCGTCCTATCGCGTCTGCATCATCATGCGCTGCCTAGGGTCCTTGTTGCATGTTGCATGGCCCTGTTCGGCATCATAAACCATCGTAGGCACTGCTTGGGTTCAGGCCGCCATAACTCCTCGCTACTATTTTTCTAGCTGATTCTGACCGCACGGCTGCGTTCGCAGCGTCGGTATTATGGTATGGTCCAGTTTTCAGGCAAAACGAACGACGCCTGGGTTTTGGACTGTCGGCCGTCTGGCAGGCCTCACCGAGAAAACTGCCAGCCTGAAAATAGGTAATTTCTGATTGGCTGGTGAACTGAGTAACAAGCTCTACAGAGCTGGGGGGGAGGCTAGTTCTTGGAGGGGTCTCCCATTGTGTCTCATTGTTCATTCCTAATCAGTCTTTTCCAGTTTTCAGCTGCTTTCTGGCGCTAACACTGGCGCGCGCACTTCGGAGTAACAAACCCAGAGCTTCCAGACTTAGGCTCTAGAGCAGCAGACTGAGGGGGCAGCAGACTTAAGCAACGAGCGTGGAAACCCGCACGCTGCATCAACAACGCATGCTGCCACAACCTGCCGCTTAGATTTATAGCTTGGTATCAGAGCCAGAGCGTAGCAGCAGCAGCAGAAGACTGGCGTACAGGTGCCAGACAACGCCGGCGGATCTCCATACGCGCCAGTGCAGGGGAAATGCTGCCGGATTTTTCCCGGCAGCATTGATCCGCCTAGTGGCGGCGTCAGAATTTTTCCCACGGCCACTGGGCCAGGGGAAATGCTGCTGGATTTTTCCGGCAGCACTGACCCCCCGTTGGACGCGAGGAGGTGAGCGGCCAGCCACGTCAGGCGCTTGCTGGCAACGACGCACGCGGCGACGTCCTCCAGGTGTGACTGACAGAAGCAGCTAGCAGCAGCAGCAGCAGCTTACAGTAGCACACAGCAGCAGCTTGCAGCAGCAGCAACTTGTAGCAGCAGTAGCAGCAGCTCCCTGCAGTAGCAGCTGCAAGCAAGCAGCAACAGCAAGCAGCAGCTGCAGCAGCGTGCAGCAACAGCAGCAGCCGCAGCAGCGAGCCACAACAGCAGCAGCAGCTGCCCGCAGCGGCTGCTGCTGCTCGTAGCCCGCAGCGAGCAGCAGCTTGCTGCTGCCAGCGAGCAGCAGCCCGCTGCTCGCTGCCAGCGAGCAGCAGCCGGCTGCTCGCAGCCAGCGAGCAACAGCCCGCTGCTCACTGTCAGCGAGCAGCAGCCCGCTGCTCGCTGCCAGCGAGCAGCAGCTGGCTGGTCGCTGCGAGCGAGCAGTAGCCCGCTGCTCGCTGCCAGCGAGCAGCTGCCCGCTGGGACAGAGAAAACCAAAAAAAAAGGCAAGAGAAAACAAAAAATCCCCCAACCCCACAACGTGCAGCAACAGCCCGCAGTAGCAGCAAGCTGCAGCTGCAGCACGCCGTAGCTCCAGCAGCATGCAACACCGTGCAGTAGCGTGTAGCAGCAACAGCAACAGTAGCAGCATGCAGCAATGTGCAGCAGCAGCAGCAGCAGCGGCAGTAGCACCACCACCAGGAGCAGCAGCAGCAGCGGCAGCAGCACCAGTAACAGCAGCAGCAACTGCAGCGGCTGCAACACCAGCAGCAGCAGCAGTGGCAGCAGCAGCGGCAGCAGCAACAGCAGCAGCAGCAGCAACTTCAGCGGCTGCAGCAGCAACAGCTGCTGACGTCAGCACCTCTCTGCTGACGTCACTGCTGACGTCACTGCTGATGTCATCAATAAAAAAACACGAAACCAAGAGGGGGACAACAGCAACACTGACACTCAGTAGTCTTTGCTGACGGTAGCTATCCGCGGCTGACGTCACTTCTGACATCAGCAGCATATACACACACAAAAAAAACAAAGGGACACACGCCCATGGCTGATAGTCCTAGTCAGGAGGGGTCCTCCTCTCTTGGAGGGACCCCTACCTCCCCTTTCTTGCAACGCCTGCAGCAGCACGAGCACCAGCCGCAGCAACAGCAGCAGCAGCGGCAGTAGCAGCACCTACAACAGCAGCAGCCGCAGCAGCAGCAGCAGCAGCAACGGCAGTAGCAGCAGCGGCAGCAACCGTTGCAGCAGCAGTAGTCGCCGCAGTAACAATAGCGGCAGCAGTAGTAGCAACAGCAACAGTAGCAGCAACAGCAGCAGCAGGAGCAATAGCAGTAGTAGTAGCAGCAGCAACAGCACCAGCAGCACTAGCAGCAGCCGCAGCAGCTGCCACTGCCGCAGCGGCAGCAGCAGCAGCAGCCCACTCGTATCGTTGGCGGCAATCCTGACCCCCTCGTTGCTCTTCAGCAGCAGCTCGCCGCCTTGACGCAGTAGCGTGCAGCGCTCCAGCCAGTAGCCTCCCAGTCTCCCACCAGTGTGCCACCGTCGTTCGTCCCTCTAGGGCATGCCAGTCAAGCCGTGTCTGCTGCCACATACTACCTGGCACAGCAGCAGACTCAGCGCCAGCGGCAAACAGTGACCTCCGTCCTTGGCCCCACTCTGGGTGTCGGCCGGAGGCAGATGGACTTTGAGATGCCGCCGCCGCCGCTTCAGGCCAGCGAGCAGTTCCGGAGCTGGGAGCTCAGCTTCCGGATCTGGGTGCAAGGGGAGGGGCTGTGGGCATACTACACCCTCCCTTACGACCCCACCCAGGCCGACCAGCTGTATGACGCTGGTCGCGCTGTTCGGGCCCTTGTCCCAGTCGCCCCTCCGCCTTCCCGCCTGGCCCTAGAGCCTTTCCTCGGCGACTTCATCACTGGCTACACTCTAGACCCTGCAGCCGCCTGGCACGTCCTCACCAGGCCCCATCGCCTGTCCAGCGACGCTGAGCTCAGCCGTTTGCTCCGGGAGTTCAACTCCCTGCACATTGAAGAGACAGAGACTGTCACTGCCTACTGGCAGCGGGCAGAGGATATCCTTCGTCGTCTCGGCACATCTGCTCCGCCTCCTCTGTCCGCGCTTCTCACCATCAAGCGCGGCACCACCAGCGCGTACGCAGACGTCTTCGTCCATTACCCCCAGGACGTTCTCTCCACCATGGCGGCCCAGGGCACCCTCATGCCCTGGGCGTACGAGCTTTTCCTCCGCATTGAGGAAGCTCACCAGGAGTCCCAGCTCCATCGCATGGAGGCTCTTGCATCCCTTGCCGTCGCCTCCCCTGCCGTTGCCTCCGTGGCTGTCGCCTCCCTCCTCGTCTTCGGGAAAGAAGAAGAAGCGCCGGAACAAGAAAGGCAAGGGTCCGTCGCAGCAACAGCAGCAGCAGCAGTCGTCGACCGGGTCTGGCGGTGGTGGCTCGGTCTGCCACAACTGTGGCCAGCCCGGGCACGGGTGGTACACATGCCCTTTCCCGACGGACAAGGCGCGCGTCATCGCCACCCTGCATCGCCAGCGGGAGCGCCGTCTCGCCTCTACCGCCATCGCTAGTGCTGGCCCTGACACTCCGATCTCGTCCAGTAGCTCTGCCACTCCGACAGCTCCGCCGGTCCCGCACACACCCGCCCCACAGCAGTACTACTCACAGCCATCGGCGCTTCCGCTTCCTTTGCCGGCTCCGTCCTCCTCCCACCCGGGCTCCGGCGCCGTCACTCCGCACTCCGCCTACCATCCCGGGCCGTCCTCCCGTGAGTGTCAGCTGGAGCAGTACCTCGCGCTCCAGCTTGGCCTGCCTCGCCCTCCTCCCCAGGGAAGTGCGAGTTGCGTCACGTCCTGCCATCCTGCCCAGCCCTGCATGACTGAGACTGAGCTGCGATCCTGCTCCGTTTCTTCGTCTGTCTCGTAGTCTCCCGTAGTATCCTCCACCCCCTTCCTTGATGACATTACGTGGCTTGACGATTGGCAGTCTCGTTTTGCGCCCCCTTCCACCTCGTCCGCGTCCCTTGCTTACTGCCATGTGACTGTTAGCGATCTGGCGACCCCTGTCCAGGACCCTGCTGAGACCTGGATCATCAACTCCGGGGCCACGCATCACATGACGGCCTCTTGCGAGGCCTTCAGTGTGCTCGAACCTATAGGCGATGTCTCCGGTGTCTGGACAGGCTTCGGACAAGTGTTGCCGGTCCGTGGTGTTGGCGTCGTTTGTTTCCGTGGTCCTGCCGGTGACGTCTTTCTGACCGATGTCCTCTTCGTCCCTGGTCTCGAGCTCAGCCTCTGGTGTTGGCACTTTGTCGTTGCGTCCGTCTGGTCCTGTCGTACTGCACGCCACCGCCCGTGGCAACCTGTGGCATGTTCCTCGCCTCTCTTCTTCCTCTCCCGTATCTTCCCCGTCGGCCGCCACAGGCCATGTGTTTGTCACCAGTACGCTTTCTCCTCAGCACACCCGCCTCTTGCATCGCCGCCTTTGCCACGTCCACTCTGCCACCGTAGACAGCATGCTCCACACCCAGCCGGCCAAGGGCCTTGACCCGGAGACTTTCCCTCTCCCGTGCCTCATTGAGTGCATTGACTGCGCTCAACGGAAGATGCACCGGTCCACGTACCCCTTGTCTTCCTCCCGTGCGTCCGCCCCTCTCGACCTTGTCCAATCGGACGTCATGGGCCCTCTCCCCACTGCGTCCGTCGGTGAGCATGGCCGCTATGTCCTCACCCTTACGGATGACAATTCTCGCTACCGCTGGGTCTTCTGCCTCCGGCAGAAGAGCGATGTCGCCCGCGCCATTCAGGACTGGCTTGTCCTCGCAGAGTGCGAGTGTGGCCGCCTTCTTTGCCGCTTTTGCTCCGATCGCGGCGGGGAGTACATGGGTGAGGCCACGACCTTTCTCGCTTCCCGCGAGATCCACCATGAGACGTCTGCGCCCTACACACTCGCCCAGAACGGCGTCTCCGAGCGGTGGAACCGTACCATGGCCGACGCCGTCCACACCATGCGGGTCGAGTCCGGTCTTTCGGATGGCTTCTATTTTGAAGCCATGGCCTACATGACCTGGGTCTGGAACCGGATTCCCCACGGTCCCCTTCCCCGCCAGTCCACGCCCTACCAGCACTGGTGCGGTCGGCGCGCTGATCTCCGCCCGGCTCGCGTCTGGGGCTGCGTAGCCATTGTGTGGCTACCCGTCCCACAGCAGGGTGGCAAGCTCGCCCCCCGCGGACGCCCCTGCACCTTCCTCGGCGTGTCTCGTCAGTCCAAGGCCTGGCGCTTCTGGGACCCGTCCCGGNCCGAGCGGTGGAACCGTACCATGGCCGACGCCGTCCGCACCATGCGGGTCGAGTCCGGTCTTTCCGATGGCTTCTATTTTGAAGCCATGGCCTACATGACCTGGGTCTGGAACCGGATTCCCCACGGTCCCCTTCCCCGCCAGTCCACGCCCTACCAGCACTGGTGCGGTCGGCGCGCTGATCTCCGCCCGGCTCGCGTCTGGGGCTGCGTAGCCATTGTGTGGCTACCCGTCCCACAGCAGGGTGGCAAGCTCGCCCCCCGCGGATGCCCCTGCACCTTCCTCGGCGTGTCTCGTCAATCCAAGGCCTGACGCTTCTGGGACCCGTCCCGGCACTGCATCGTCGAGTCGCGCGATGCCCTCTTCTTCAAGGAGCTATTTCCCCGCGACCTCATTCACTCCGGCTCGTCCGTGTCCCTTCCGTCGCGTGGAGGAGTGGTGAGTCCGTCCTCCGTCCTGTCGCTTCTGGGTGACACAACACTCTGTCCCTTGAGCCAGCAGCCCCAGTCACGTCCGCTGGCCCCTCGGGGCCAGCAGTCCCCGCCGCGTCCGCTGGTCCCTTGGGGCCAGCAGTCCCCGCCGCGTCCGCTGGCCCCTCGGGGCCAGCATTCCCCGCCGCGTCAGCTGGCCCCTCCGGACCAGCAGTCCCGGTCGCGCCCGCTGGCCCCTCCGGACCAGCAGCCCCGGTAGTGTCCGCTTGCCCCTTCGGGCCAGCAGCCCCAGTCGCATCCGCGGGCCCCTCGAGGCCAGCAGTCCCCGCCGTGTCCGCTGGCCCCTCTGGACCAGCAGCCCCGGTCGTGTCCGCTGGCCCCTTCCGGGCCAGCAACCCCAGTCGCGTCCGCTGGCCCCTCGGGGCCAGCAGTCCCCACCTCGTCCGCTGGCCCCTCCGGACCAGCAGTCCCGGTCACGTCCGCTGGCCCCTCCGTGCGAGCAGCCCCAGTCGCCTCCGCTGGCCCCTCCGAGCCAGCAGCGCCTATTGCGTCCGCTGGCTCCCCCGGGCCACTAGCCCCGTCCGCCTCCGTTGGCACGTCGAACTTAGTGCCATCTCCTGCCCGATCGCGCTACACACGTGGCCCAGGCGGCAGCCTCCGACCTCGGCCGATAGTGAGCGAGAGACCGTCGCACCGCGTCCTGTGGCGCCTCCACCCCCTGTGACTCCACGTGTCTCCTCCACTCCCACGGTCGTGAGTGGGGACCCTGCACTAAGGCTCTCGGCCTCACCACCTCGGCCATCATCTCCAACCTTCACCCGGGCTCTACACTGGGCTACGCCATGCTTCATCACGAGCATCGGCATGCTGTCATGGCTGCACTCGCCCGCATCCCACCTAGAGCTCGTGATGCACACGCCCTCTCAGTCCGGTCCACAGCACGCCCGGAGGACCCAGCCACCCTACGCGAGGCTCGAGCCTCTCCTGAGGCCGCACATTGGGATGCTGCCTGCGCCAAGGAGCTCGCTGCTATCTGGCAGCACCACGTGTATGACCTCGTCGACCTCCCTCCAGGTCGGAAGGCCATTGGCGCCAAGTGGGTCTTGCGGCGCAAGTGGAAGCCTGACGGGTCCTTGGACAAGTACAAGGCCCGCCTTACAGCAAAGGGGTTTGCTCAGGTCCCTGGGGTCGACTACGACCAGATCTTCGCCCCTGTTGGTCGGTTCTCCACTAGCCGGGCGCTCTTTAGCCTGGTTGCCCAGCATGGGTGGGAGCTNACAGCAAAGGGGTTTGCTCAGGTCCCTGGGGTCGACTACGACCAGATCTTCGCCCCAGTCGGTCGGTTCTCCACTAGCCGGGCGCTCTTCAGCCTGGTTGCCAAGCATGGGTGGGAGCTGCATCAGATGGACGTGAGCAATGCATTCCTCCATGGCTCACTGGAGGGTGAGGAGCTCTACATGGTGCAGCCCCCAGGCTACGACGATGGTACTGGGAGAGTCTGGCGGCTGCGGAAGGTCCTCTATGGCCTGAAGCAGTCGCCTCGGTGCTGGAACCAGGAGATCAGCAGCACACTTCTCCGTGGCGGCCTCCAGCGCAGCACCGCTGACCCCGCACTGTTTCTCAACCCGCGAAGTCAGACCTTCACCGCAGTTCTGGTATACGTTGACGATCTCCTCATCGCGTCGCCAGACACGGCCACCATCCAGCGTGTCAAGGACTTGCAACACGCCGCCTACCAGATGAAGGATCTCGGGTCTGCCCGAGTCTTCCTTGGCATGGAGCTCGAGCACGATCGCTCCCAGGGCATCCTACACGTCCACCAGGCTGTCTATGTGCATACCTTGTCCGCTCGCTTCGCCGAGGACCTGCCCCTCGTGTCCAGCGCATCTTCACCTATGTCACCCGATGGCTACGTGAAGCTCAAGAGTCCTGACCCAGCTGTTGTGGGGGAGCCAGTTGATGTGACCACGTATCTGCGGATCATCGGGTCAATGATGTTCCTGGCGACGACAACGCGTCCAAACATCGCGTTCGCCGTCAACCTCCTGGCCCAGTTCTCTCAGGAGCCGCGTCACCTCCACTACGAGGCCGCGATCCGAGAGCTGCGCTATGTCGTCTCGACCCCTCGGCGAGGTCTCATGTTCCGCCGCCAGCCGTCCGTCGTCGCAGTGGGCTACACCGACAGTGACTGGGCCGGCAGTCCAGACGGTAAGAGTCGCACAGGCTGGATCTTCCTGATCGGTGGCAGAGTTGTTTTCTGGCGCAGTGGTAAGCAGAGGTGCATTGCACGCAGCACTGCTGAGGCTGAGTACGTGGCACTTGGCTCAGGCGCGTGTGAGAGTGTGTGGTTGCGTCGTCTGTTGTCCGAGTTGCGTCAGTCTGTCGCATCCATCACCTTGCATTGTGACAATGAGAGTGCCATGGCCATTGCCGACAATGACGGTGTACATCACACTCGCACAAAGCACATCAATGTTGAGTATCACTATGTGCGTTCGTTGTTGTACGACGGCAGCATCAGCATCATGTGGGTTGAGACAGCACGGCACCTGGCTGACTTCCTGACCAAGGTACTGAAGCGGGACTCGTTCAAGAAGGCTGTGAGTTCAGTCGGCGTGCGTCCGTGATTTGCTCTCTTGGTCTCTGCCTGCGTCTCTGCGTGCCCTGGGGGAGTCTGGATATTGACCGTGTCTCTGTCCGCCCATGTGCACTACGCCTGTGAGTCATGGGGTAGTGTTGGTTTTTGCTCTCATTGTGCTCTGTTGTGTCTTCCCGGCTTGTGTACATCGGCGTGCAGATGACTGACGGCGAGACTCGATGCTGATGGAGTGCCGTCCGATGGAGCCGACGCACGCTGAGGTCTTCTCGCAGTTCGCTAGAGCCTCCTCTGTCCGGCGACGTGTTTAGCTCCATCGGCAGGCCTCCTTTGCGGTCGCGCTGCCGGCGGTCACGGCCACCACAGTTGCTGTCTGCATGCATCCAGCGCGTCCTATCGCGTCTGAATCGTCATGCGCTGCCTAGGGTCCTTGTTGCATGTTGCATGGCCCTATTCGGCATCATAAACCATCGTAGGCACTGCTTGGGTTCAGGCCGCCTGATTCTGACCGCACGGCTGATTCTGACCGCACGACTGCGTTCGCAGCGTCGGTATTATGGTATGGTCCAGTTTTCAGGAAAAACGGACGACGCCCGGGTTTTGGGCTGTCGGCCGTCTGGCAGGCCTCACCGAGAAAACTGCCAGCCTGAAAATAGGTTATTTCTGATTGGCTGGTGAATTGAGTAACAAGGTCTACAGAGCTGGGGGGGAGGCTAGTTCTTGGAGCGGTCTCGCATTGTGTCTCATTGTTCATTCCTAATCAGTCTTTTCCAGTTTTCAGCTGCTTTCTGGCGCTAACATTTTCGCGCACACTTCTGAGTAACAAACCCACAGCTTCCAGACTTAGGCTCTAGAGCAGCAGACTGAGGGGGCAGCAGACTTGAGCAACGAGCGTAGAAGCCCGCACGCTGCATCAACATGCTAAAATGCGTCTAGGGCATGCACGCCCATGTTGAATGAGACATGAGCTCTGGGTGTGAGTGTGAGAAGTGCAGCGCCAAGATTTGGCTAAGTCTGGAACGAATAAATTAAGAATCAAGGAAGAAGTATACAATGAGCCCTACACTGAGCTTTTGTTCTGGGGACTGGCGGCTAGCCCACCAGGCCCCGTCATCCCCGCCGCACCAAAAGGCACGGACGGGGAGTACACATGTCCTAGAACATGAAACCACAAACTGGAGGTCTCCCGAGGCACTGGAACAGTCAACCGTGTGCCCGGGTCTCGACCGACAGGAAAATATCAAATATACCCCAAACACAACCAGAATATACGNACCACCAGGTGCCCGGGTCTCGACCACCGAGAAAACTCTACTAGACACATATGGGTAAACTGAGCTGCTAGAATGCATCATTCATGTCACAGAAGAAGTAATGTAGCCACCGGAGAACAATCAGCTCAAACTAGGAGACAAGGCTACATGATAGCTCAAAGCCCACACACCAACACTCCCCCTGGGCTGCAAGAGCTGTCGACAAGGTACCAGCTGAGAAGATACAGACGCTCCCCCGTGATGAGAGAGTCCTGAGAACATGAATGCCAACCCCAATGTGCTAGGATGCATCTGCTCCCCCTGCATGCAGAAAGCTGTGAACCTACCGCCTAAAGATAACACTGCATCTCCTCCTGGCTCAAACGATCCTGGGAAGAACAATCCAACAGTGGACAGTAGCTGGAGATGTGAGTACGTCATCAGAGAGACGAGGATGAGGCTAGAATGACTAACATGTCCACAACTCACTCACGCACTCTCTAACGCCTGTCACTCACCACGTGGACACTCCCAGAGATCCCAACTAGCAGGATCCCGGGTGTCACTCTCATGAGACTCAGAGGGTGGAGGAGTGGAGAAGACGCTGCCGAATGCACCATGGCTGAGCGAGGAGAGAGAGGCTGATCCCCCCACATCTGGGAGGTGCCAGAGGTCCCAACAGGCAGACTCCGAAATAGTACAGGTGGAGAGGATGGTGTTGGAGGATCCTGGAGTGGAGAGTGGAGATGTAGCTGGAGCTGTGTGTGGGACACTCACTCCTGCAGTCGGTACAGCAACTGCACACTCCAATGTGCGCAGATGCTCCTGCGCTACAACCAACTCACCGTGGACAAGAGAGGCGCGCTCACGCATCTCGGCATGATCCTCCTGAGTCACTGTGCGAAGCTCAAACTCAGCATCCTCAAGCACTGCCATCATCTCACTGTACGTGGTGGACAGGGAGTCAACCACTCTCCGGAGTACCATCACCTCCATCTCTGCTGCTCGAAGCTGAGTGGCTGCAGGTGCTGTGCCTCCTGAAGCAAAATGTCTCAAGGTATCCAAGGACTGAGACAAAGGGTCATCTGAAGGACGTGGATGCTGGACAACCTGTGAGGTAGGAGGCGTGCAAGACTCAGAGGTGGAGAGAGATGGTCCAGGTGTAAAGGAGAAGGATGTGGGTGAGCTCAAGGATGTCGCAAGGCTGTCTGATGTGTCGTCTCTGCTCAGTACATCAGGATCCCCATCCTGTGAGGGGCTGTCTGAGGGTGCTACGGAACTGGACTCGGAACCATCTGGGCTGTGTCCGTTACAACCCTCAGCAAGGATCTCGGCTAACGCATCCTCTAGTGCACGTAACCACCCCTCTGCATCCCTCAGCTCACACTCTCTAGACATCTGGATGCAATCGCTCCTCCCCATGTCTCCAATGAAGGTGTAACCTGGAGCATCCTCCGGTGGAGGGATATCACCAGCCAATATCGCTCGAACGGTAGCGACGTACGTCTCCTGCGCACTGATCTGGGAGCGAATGTCATCCTCCTCAGCTCGGCATCTCAGACAGAAATGACCGGATGCTGCCGACCTGGTGAAGGGCACTGACTCTGCAGTCACCACCATAGGTGGGCAAGACTCCGACGCCCCCCCCAAGATGTCTCTATCACCTGCTGTATGATCACTGACCAATGAGGGACAGAACAGCACGGCTGATGCGGTCGATGCAGCTGAGGCTGCCGATATGGCTGCTACTGACGATGTAGCTGATGCTGTCAGTGGAGATGATGCTGCCGATGCAGCTGCTGATGCAGATGCTGCAGGTGCTGCCGATGCTGCCGGTGCTGCTGATGCAGCAGATGCTGCTGATGCAGCAGATGCTGCTGATGCAACAGATGCTGCCGATGAAGCCGGTGGCGCTGATGCAGCTGGTGCTGATGATGTAGCTGGTGCTACTGAGGAAGGTGCTGCTGCCGATGTAGCAGATGGAACTGATGCTGGAGGTGCTGTAGATGATGTCGATATGGTAGATGTAGCTGATTTCCCAACAGGTGATGCTAAAGAGGATGTAGGTGGTATCGCTGAGACAGAGGCTGGAGTAGATGCAACAACCGGAGCTGATGATGATCCTGAAGGTGCCGACACCGCCCCTGTAGAGGATCCTGATGAAGGCGTCGATCCAAATGATAGAGCTGGTGCACCTGGTGGAGATGATATGGTCAGTGCAACTAACGTGGCTAGCAGGGCTGGTGTGGAAGATGAAAGCGCTGTAGAGGCAACAGATACAGCTGGTTCTGTCGACACTGAGGATGCAACAGATGCTACTGTCGCTAACACTGGTGAAGTACCTGACACTGACAAAGGTGTCGACGTAGCTGGTGAAGACCATGCGCAGGCAGAAGCTGGTGACGTCACAGCTAAGGCAGCCGGTGCTATAAGCGAAGGAGATGCTGTAGTAGAGGCGGATGTCGATGAAGCTGTAGATGTAGTAGATGACGCTGACGCTGCTGCCACTGGTGAGGAAGTAGATGGAGTGGGTGGTGCTGCTGGTGCAGCTGCCACAGCAGATGCAACTGGTACTGTAAGCGGTGTAGGTGCTGCACGAGAGGCTGATGCCGATGAAACTGTGGATGCAGCAGATGACGCCGATGCTGCGCCTGCTGGTGAAGAAGTAGACGGAGCAGGTGATGGTGCTGGTGTAGAGAGGACTGATGCTGCTAATCCTGGCAAAGATGTAGACGCTACTGGGGACGCACCTGCTGGCGGTGCAACAGGTGGGACAGCTGGTGGAGCAAGTGCAGCTGTACCAGCGTATGAAGCTGGTGCTGTAGAGGGTGCGGAAAGCGTGGATGTAGACTGTGTGGACGTGTCTGATGCTGCTACTGCTCCTAAAGCTGTAGAGGCTGCAGAGGACACTGCTGCAGGCGATGCAACAGGTGGGGCAGCCGGTGTAGTGAGTGCAGCTGTACCAGC
>SZWC01025325.1:4110-15740 GCA_023375785.1 Penium margaritaceum
TCCATCCTTGTCATCATCTTGGAATCTCTCACTGTCCTCCGTGACCTTCATCCGCACCTTCCTCCTGCTTTGTCCCTCCACCTTACCTATTCCCTTGCATTTTCTCCTCCCCATTGTAGCCCTTTTCCTCCTTTCCCTCTTGCTTCTTTTCCTCCTCCTATCCCTCCTCCTTTTCCTTTTTCTCCTCCTCCTCATCATCCCCCCTCTCCTTCTCCTCTACCCCCTCCTCCTCATCCTCCTCCTTGTCCTCCTCTTCTTTCTCCTTCTATTTCTCCTCCTCCTCCTAATTTTCCTCCTCCTGCTTTTTTTTCTCCTCCTCCTTTAATTTTTTCTCCTTCTCCATCTTGTCCTTCTCCTCTCTCTCCTATTCATCCTCCACCTCCTCCTGCTCCTCCACCTCCTCTACCTCCTCCTCCTCCTCTTCCTCCTCCCTCTCCTCCACCTCCTCCAACACTTCCTCCGCCTCCTCCACCTCCTCCACCTCCTCCCCCTCCCCCACCTCCACCTTCTTCTCCACTTCCCCCACCTCCTTTACCTCCTCCACCTTCCTCTCATCCTCCTCAAGTTCCTCCTCCTCCCCCTTTTTCTGCCCCTTTTTCCTTTGCCACATGTCATGTTCCTACGCACATAGCATGTGGCCTGGTTTACTCCTGTCTTCGTGCATCCTTTTTTGTCAGCCGCATGTCTCCATCTCCTTCAGGGTGCTGCTGCTCCTTATCGTTTCCTCTTTGGTTGGAAACTCTCCACTTCATGTTCCACTCATCACAATGCAAGTCACACCCGCCTTTGTGGTCATGTGCTCCGCAAACTGTACGTGACGCTTCCAACATCAGGCATCAGATGAACATTATCATCATCTCCCTCTTCTCTGTCTAAGCCAAAAAACAAACAATCCCACTCAACCACTTTACTTTCTGAAGACAATCATGCAAAAAATGGGATGTAGCAGGCAAGTCTTGCACCATATGCTCAAAGGCCTTCTCGCATCTTGTACATCTTGCAACACCTTTTATGCTTGTTTTGTGATGTTGAACAAGCTAAAAGGGCACTGCAATGGCTCTTGTTGATTTTTTATGCTCAATATCAGTTACCATCTTAGGTTTTGTTGTCATGTTAACGTAGCTAGAATTTGTAGCAGTTGAGAATAGTGGGGCATGGCATGTGTTGTCCCCAGATTGGATTTGCCACACTTTCAAGCCCACAGAGCTCAACGGCTAGAGTGATGTTAGGAAGTTCTGCATATGCGCCATATCCGTTGGAATGACGTGCTCCTATCCGTTGGGCCCAAAGTCTATCTATGTATTATGCCATGCGTTGTTTCAATCCGCACTGCTTGATCTAAACATCTTCCCTTTTCATTATGTAACAATTCCATCATTAAGTCTAACCTTCAGAGAAAGGTTTTACACAAGCCTCAAACGCTTTGAGATTGTTGAATCCTAAAAAACGAGGGAAATCATATAAATGATTTGCTTGAAGTGACTGAAGATTATTCAGTGTGCTTGTATTGCAACAAGATGTTACACATGAATGAAGTTGTTCAAATTCTCTTTGCGACTTCTCTTCAATGGATGACTCAGGACAGGGAAAGTACTAATTGAAGCTCATATACTTTATTTCAACAGAATGTTGATTGCTTCGCATTGTGACTGACTTTTAGCAAAAGAAAAAGAGCACATCCTATGAAATTACCTCTACAATTATGTTAGAGCATCACTTGGCTCCACTCAAACATTGTGGAAGAGCCATTTCAACAAGAAGTCAACTTCCTCCCACTAGCTGCCTAGTCAGGACCAAATTCCAACAATCAGATTTTCAGCAGCTAACGAGCAGGGTCATCACCTGTATGAGTGCAATTGTATTGCAAAAAAAAAAAACACAAGGATGGAAAGCTTTGTACCCAATTGAGATAGGATCTGCTGAAGTGGTTGAATAAGCAAGGAAGAAAGGGGGAGGGGGAGGATGTAATGAAATTGAATCAGGCTCAGATGGATGAGAAATACCCAGATAAGTAATAATGCAACAAAGGATATAAGTGTGACGTAAGAAATCCTGTGTTACAATTTCAGGGTAAGAAAATGAGAGTTGGTATACATCACAAATTAAATTTGAAGAATCTTTCCTCCAAGATATCCTTCCATTCTGCAAAGGTTTTGTGAGTGTGGCCAAAAAAAAGCAAGTGCAAAAACTTAGGAAGGGGACAGTTCCTACTTTTGGGTGAAAGGTGCTTGAGTAGAATTGGGTAACATACTTTATGTACCTGAGATTGCCATCAAGCTTCCCGAACTTTGGCTGTTGCTGAAGAAGGTGAACGAATTTTCAGTAAGAGACAACACATTCCTTTGAAGAGTTGTTAGGATAAATAATTTTTTGAAGGCTTCCTGTTGACACACTGAATTATCAACCTCAATGTTTCTACCCAAGTTTTGAGAAACTTTGAGCCTTATTTTGCAACAGCTAGTCTCTACCAACTCGCTGGTGAAAACCTATCTGTCTCACATAAATTCCTTTGAAAAAGTCAGAAACAACATCATGAAATGATTGCACAAGAATTCTGAAGTTGACAATCTCAACATATAAGAAAACGGTGACAAGGGCACGCCAACTTTGTGCACAGATTGCGCTAGTTCAAAGCTTTCATATCACAAGTTTCATCGTGCCATCATGTGTGAATTCAGCCACAATTCGAAGCTGGTTCAAATGGAAATCTCCGGGTCACATCTAGTAGCCACTTTGAGTTTTGCAAATAACTACCTGCTAACTCTTTCTTTGGAGCAAATCTCTTTTTAGAAGATGTGAAGGCCCAAACTAACTATTCACGTAGTTTGGCATGGCACAAATCTGGAAAAAAAAGCTCCAAGCTCTGCTATTATGTGTTCCTAAGGAGAAAACTAGAACCCATTATGTTTCTCAAATAAAGGACAAGAGAACTGTGTAGCAGATCTTTAAAGCCTACAAACCACAATGAACAAAATAGAAAATAGAATCACACAGTTCAAGAGAAGCTAGAATGCATTGTTTTGCGTGGTCAGCTTGACATCATTTGATGGACCTATGGCCCAAGGAATCAGCCTGGTTGCGCAATCCTATACCACACATGTCTTTGTCTTAATGAGAGCATTTCAGGTTTGGTAAAGCAATAAGCATGATTTCACCATGCTGAGAACATTCAGTTGTATGAAATTCTTCTATTTTCTCAAGGGAATTTAAGGACACTAGCGGGCAAAAATCATGGAGATCTTTCCTTGGTAAAATTACCATCATGAAAGGTTGGGAGTTCAATCAAATGGAGTTTTAGATCATTGATTTCAGCTGAATTTTAATACTCTACAACAACATCACATCCCATGCATGTGGGTTGAACCGCAAGACGACACCATGATTTCAATAAAATTCATATAATCATGTAGCTTGTAATTAGAGGACTGTGATGCACATTAAGAAACATGTAGCATTTTTCATCCAGGTCATATGAGTGACAATGCTGTGCGCCCCTTTGTGGAGACCACGTTGTAAGCATATTTAGGCATCACCAATTGGAAGAATTGTGGAATCAGGAATCCAAGGTGATGATTGTTGAGAATGGTTTAAAGAAGTTAAAAAGGTTTAGTTGCAAGGAGTCCCCAAGGGAAAAATCAAAGCACTTCTACAAGAAATTGGAGAACCAAAGAAAAGAGGGAAATGGAACAAAGAACAACATGAAAATCACATCATGTTTGTTCTACTTATAGGAAGTTGAAAATTTTCCTGAGTTGACTACAATAAATTGTTGTCCTGCTCACATGAACTAAGGCCTTCCCACCCAAGCCCGAACCATTGAAGGAAGCTCATAACAGAGTGTATGTGGCATACATGCATTGGATGCAAAGCACAGCAGTATCATGGACCAATAACTATGGGAACTCAAGGCGCTGCCCCAAGGCGTATGACCAGTTGGATACGATGGTTTTTTAAGCTGGTGGAAGGAGATTTTGGAGGTCAAATGATATTCACAAGTGGAGGGAAAAACTTCTTTAGGACATATACTCAGGATAGTGACTACACCAGCAAATGCATCATGCTCACAATCATAGTAGTGAGAAAACACAAGGTTTCACAATTTGACATGAAGAATGCATTCCTTCATGGGGTAGTGGACAAAATCTTATTCATGAAACATCCAGAAGGTTACAAAGATGGATGTGGAAGAGTGTGTAAGCTAATGATTAACGTTTTGTTGCAAAGGCAAATCCCTCGCTTCTGGCATCTGATTCTGTGAAGCCCTTTAAAGCCCCTTGACTCCCTTCCATCAGCTTATGACAACTGTCTCTTCCTCTACCATGCAGCATAGAAAAAGAAACCAGATTCAAATGCACTTTCAATCTTGAAGATATTCTCATCATCAAACCATCATCACCATTCATCAATGGCACAGGTACGGCCATCAAAGCATAGGTAAATGTGACTCTCATGCTGATGTTAGAATGATACCTTGGCATGAACATCAAGTGCAACCACAAACCATGGAATCATGCAAAGGGCCAAATGAAAGATAATAGAAAGGTGTGTTAGCCATTCAATGCAACAGAAAAGAAAGTACCTCGTCTCACGACTTGTCTACAACTGATTCATGAAGGATCAATGGGGAAAATGAGACCGACTACTGAGGAAGGGTCAGCTTGCTAGTGCACACTACAAGTTGCATGCAAATTAAACCCAATTTTTTCAGCAAAAACCACGCATGCACTAATGAAAGATATGCATAAGCGGCATGCAATGGGCTAACTGAGCTCTAGGCTACCTTATGTAGAAAAGAAATGCAAAACTGTACGTTGGGACATTGAGTGACCTCAAGCCTTGATGATTTGTGGACACTTGATTTGGAAGAACCACAAAAGAACAACATAATCCAGCCAGATTTTTATCTTCTTGGAAGAGTGACTTCCTTGTGGATGAGCAAGCAAAAGGGCATCGTCAAGAAAAGCTCTTTTGGAGCTGAGGACATGGCAATAGTAGCGCAAGCACAACGTGTTACACAACTTTGAAATATTCAACAATAAACTGGCCTTCCTCAATGGAGTGCCGCTAAAGTGTTTTTCAATAAGAGTTAAGATATCAACCTAGAAAAGTCCAGAAACTTCAGGGTTGGACCAGAAATGTGGACATTCAAGGCCATTCTATTCAATCCACGTTCCACGATGGCATGGCGGAAATCTTACACATCCCTCAAAAGACGCACGTTGCAGATTTCTTGACCAAAATTTTCCCCAAAGACACCCTTCACAGGTGCATGCAACATCTTTGACTCACTACAAATCTACTCTCGTAGTAAATCATGAAGAAACACCAATAGATGGAGATGTGATGGTCAAAAGCCCAATCCTTTCCATCAGAACCTTTTTATTCCTTCATACAAGTGTCACATGCTTCATGGTACTAAAAACAATGGCAGCACAAATCACAAAAGGAAAGGAAAGTGGAAGGAGGGATGTGATTCGGAATGTGCAGCAAAAAAGAAATCTACAATCCATTTCTTCCCCTGAGAAACAATGCGATGAAAAACTCTTCACTTCAACTCTTGGAAAAGCCCTGCCAAATGTCAATCTAGAGTAAAAAAACAAGCATGGAGCTCTAGATTTGGCATACTTTTAGTGCTACTGCACCGGGAACTACATTGACATCTTCTAGTGGGAAACAAATGTGAGAGGTAATTATTCCCATAAAGGTACTAGTTCCAGAAGCAGCTTAAATTTTGGGCCTCACACGTCAAGGAGATTTTGTCTTGTTAAGAAATAGAAGTTTTTCAGAGCAAAGAAAAAATTTGATTTAACAAACATTCTGGTGGTTTTCAAAGGAAATAGACAAAGATAACATAGCCATTTGGAGGACTTGTAAAAACATTTCCCTCATGGGAGAACCAACATGTGGCATAGGATTGTGGAGCAGAGAAGCACGGGGCAAGGTCCTTTTGTGCAACATCAAGCACAGTTGCGTCAAGTTGTGCAAGAATAAAACATTTTTTTATGGTCATACTTGTTCATGCGGTAAGAAGCCTCACAATTGGAACTAAAGGCCGCATGTACCAAAAAAAACAAGATCTTTTGCTGCAAGAAAATATTGAGATGACTAGTGGAGTATAGATTAAGGCAGAAAAAGTCTGCATTTGAGCCAATCGTGCACAAAAACCATGGATAGAAACTTCCTTGTGCTGTTTTCTTAATCTTATTGCACACCCAATATCACATGAAAAATCCTACAAACAACATGTACACTGTATTCTGCTCACCAAGTTCTATTCAGAAGAAATTTCCAACTGCACGTCCCTGATTCCATGGAATTGTCTTCCTACAACCCCTTTGCTAGATTAACAAATCCCAGACTGTAAATGGAAGTTGAAAACATTTCAAATGGTGAGAAAATGTAGCCAAATCTAGGAACTGGCATTTCTTTAGCAGTGTCAAGATATAATCAGTTTTACACAATAGACAGTTAGTTACTGACCTCCCATGAAATTTCTAGCAAACTTTCAACATCTTTTGGGAATCAAAAGGCATGAGGAGGGCCATAATAAATGTGTTTTATCCTTTGATAGGTTGTGCCAACTGAGTCAACCCCAACAAGGGTGGAATGGGACAGGATTTGAGGATCATGCTGAACCTAGTGAGGGAGTTCCATTGATGCATTACTTCTCATAGAGGCAACCAAAATTCTTCAATTTGTCCAGGACCTAAAACAAGAATCTTAATCTCTTTCAAAAGGGCCTGAGACAATGCCAGAAAGAACCAGATGGGGTTCTCCACAAACTATGCATGCAAGAAACCCCAAAACTAAGGACAAATATGTTCGGTTTCATTGTGCAAGACATATTCTTGTAAGTTATTGAACCAAATGTTTTCAGAAGTCCTTCAAGTACTTCTTCTGAGTTTCACAAGGAAAAACCAAAGCATTCTCACCATCTCTTTAATGAGGGGCATTATTGAATCATGGAATCATTGAACTGTTTTAGAGTTCCATGAAGTTATGCTACTCTGATTTGTCGTTCTTAGATGGATTTATGACAGTTATCATGATGGCATGATAACGTATGACAATCATTGGCCACATATGATTTCTAGCACCCAAGCCCTTGGGGTGTAGAGGGCCTCAACTGTACATGATGTATAGAAATGCGCAAGGTATCACATGCCTTTCAGCAACTACCAGGGAGATAGGGAGCTTCTCACTTTCAATCACTACAGAAGCATAGGCCAAGATAACTTGGATGTTCTTAGCTTAAACTTTTGCAAAGATGGAGAGCAAACTTGAGTGCATCATCTCCAAGATTCACAATGTATGAGGTATTCATATCATCTGTACATGTGAAGATATCTTCTTCAAGATTCTGTTGGATGAAGATTTATAATGTACATCAAGTTTTGTAGTGGAATCAGTGATTGAAGAAGATGAATTCTAGAAGAAGGCACATGATGAAGAAAAGTCACCATGAATATGGATGAAAACTCCTTCATCATGAAGCTTCTCCAAGGCTTATCATGAAATAAAGTAAGATCTCAGAGCAAGAGCAATATTCCTTTCCAAGGAACATTTCTAGCAAGGATTGTCCCTTGTGGGAATCCATGCACGTTGATGATTTTTCATTCAGATATATACATGTTGCAACTATGTATGGTAAGGTTACTGGTGGGCATTTTACACAATGGTTTGTTGGTGTTTCCCTGTGGTGTGTGTTTTTTTCCTTTAGGAGTAGCATTTTAACTCTCTCAATGCATGATGATGTCCTATGTGGAATGGTGGATCCCCACCCCTATGGGAGGGAATCCAGTGCATTTGGGTACAAGAACAGTATGCTCATTCCCCAAGCAGACATTACACAAATCATGCACTCAGTGCATGATGTTTGCTTATGTGGGATTTCTTAAATGGGACCTTCGTTCCCCACTTCTATGTAGGTTCCATTGCATTGGGACAGTGCATGGGGGGTAGTGCATCTGGCTCCCATAAAGCAATACACTAATCATGCACATAATGTATCATTTTGTCCTTAATGGAATGCTGGATCTCCATCCCTAATAGGGGATACAATGTGTGGCTTTAGTATATGAGGGAAGTGCACCTGATAGAAATGCACTAATCAGGCACCCACTACGTGATTTTGTCTCCTATGGATTATCAGATCCCCAAATCTATGGAAGGTTCCAGTGTACAAGGCTAGGGTATGAGGATAGTGTGCTAGTTCTCCAAACTAAAACACACTGGTCATGCACTCAATGCATGATTTTGTCTTGTATGGAACCTTTTAACCTCAAAATTATTGGGGTTTCTAGTTCATGGCAGTAGTGTATCATGGCGGTGTGATAATCTTCCATGAAAACATACAGCGATGACACACTGGGTGTGTAATCTTTCCTTCAATGAGACATCATCTCTCCACTCCCTGAGCGGGGTGCAGTGAATGGGGATAGTCTTAAAGTAAAACTTGCTTTTCACCCACTCAAAATTCACTGATTACACACACAATGCATGAATTTGTCTAATGTGGGACCTTCGACCGCCATCCCATAGCCAAATCTTGTGCGTAAAGCTAGTACATGAGGCCAGTGCACTCGTTCCCCATACAAAAGTACATGGATCATGCACTAAGTGTATGATTTTATCTTATGTGGAACATTTAAATTCCTCACCAATGGGGAGGCCCAGTTTTCAGGGTTAGTGTATGAGGGTACTGCACTCATTTTTACTGAGAAATGTACTCATCAGGCACTCAGTAAATGATTTCATTTTGTATGGAACATTGGACCCTAATTCCTATAAAGTATTCCATGGGGCTAGTGTACAAGGATAGTGTGCTTGGTGCTAAAAAATAGAAGATATGTCATAGAATAAAGATGTAAGCACTTGATTTATTTTTGAAATTACAAAGTCATGTACATGATGTTTTATGTAGGACCAATGGTGTTTTTAGGAACTGGATTTCCAATGCGCTCATTCAGTGCGCTCACATTGAACAAGCTCGGAAACAA
This sequence comes from Penium margaritaceum, assembly GCA_023375785.1. Taxonomy (NCBI): domain Eukaryota; kingdom Viridiplantae; phylum Streptophyta; class Zygnematophyceae; order Desmidiales; family Peniaceae; genus Penium; species Penium margaritaceum. The sequence goes on from SZWC01025325.1 coordinate 13,110, forward strand.
AACTGACATCAAGGGGCTTAAATGTTTCAAGAATCCCTAAAAAAATCTAATGATGATGGCCTAGGAGTTATTGAAAAAGGAAAGCCGACTAATAAGATGTAGACACAATCATGTAGACATAAATTGTAATAGTTTGAGTAAAACAGGTACAACACTTGTAGTTCTAGGAATTACACGTTTTGAAATCGTTGCCCTGTCACTTTCGATAGTGATGAAACCAACAGGAAGATAAGTTAAAAAGCGTGATTAGATATAACATTAACAAATCCCAGCATTGCATTTACTTCAGCAGCTCCTCATAATCAAAGATGGACCCACATTTTCGTATGGTAAGAAATGATGGAAGCTGTATACATCCCCCATTGGCCATCATCATAGGCCAAGAAGGTGAAAGAAAAAGGAAAAAATCATTTTTGAGGGATTTCAAGGTCGTTCAAAATGTGGTGGTCCCAGAAAGGATTGCCAAACATATTCCAAGAAACAGTACATGAAAATGAAAACAAGTGGAAAGAAAGATACAAGAATGAATAGAAAAAATGAAGCATGAAACAATGTTTTTCCCATGTCATTGTATTCAGAAAGTTCTTCATTCTTGCTTCTTTGGTAGAATAAAATGTAAAATATCCTAGCAGGTTTTTCATTCCACAACCAGTTCGGCTGAGAAAACTTCAAAACCGTTTACCTGGTTCTCATTTCATCCAAAATCTCTCACAAACATACTAAAAATGGTACTAATATCCTTCAAATTCTTCAAAGCAAGAGGATAAAGAAGAATTGGCCCTGGTAAGGACCTTTGACCATTGCTGACTTGATTCTTGACGAGTTATTGAAAACAAATTGTGATTCAGAGGATAGCTAGCTCCAGTCGCCAAAAGGAAAGCACGTTAAACTTGATGAAAGCCTCACACCACGCCTTTTGAAACATTTTGAAGGGTTACCATCACAAGAAAACTGGCATTCCATTGGCTAGGTACACTAAAATTCAAGAATAAATGCATGAAACTCTTGACAAGATTAAAAATCAAGTAGAAGAATTGAGAGTGATTAAGCAAAACCTTCAGGTGCAATTGGGAAACTATAACCTGAGAAAACGTCAGTAAAAAAACACCAATGCGGGACCTGTATGAAGAGGATAAAGTGATTAACATCTGCAAAAGTTATTTTCATTCTCAACTTTATCTCTTTTCTCGAATAGGGCAAATACTCTACTCATAAGAGAGAGTATTAAAATAAGATCATTTTTAAAATCAAGTCATCAGAGAAAATCATTGAATGTATCCAAGTTTGATAAGTACAAAGGGAATGTTTTTAGAGATAAAACTCTTTTAAGTTATGAGTTTTTCAAAAAAATCTCTTGTTTGGGACAATAAAAAAGAAGGAAGTTTTACTATTTATAGAGGGAATTCAGAGGCTTTACATCTTATGTTTCATGTATAACGTATGATCAATTAAGTTGTCATTTCAAGACAAAATGGGAAAATCCCTAACAAAAGTTAATGTACCTTTTGAAAAAAAACGTCTTCTTCACAGTAATAACTGGATTACTCATGTAAGATCATTTAACTAGAATGGATATAAAATGATTGAACTCATACATAGGGAGATGATCTGTTATGATGGAGATAATACTCCTTCGTAGGTATGTTTCAATGTTATGGAATGTTTTCTATTAGTAAGTGTAAAACACTCAATCTTGTACGTCTTATTTTTCAAGAATCTTGAACGTGCCTATCATTTCACATTTCATTGATTTTACGAGATATTTTGAGCGTTTTCAGCATTTTATGTTGCCCATTTTGACCTACTGTACAAGTTTAAAATCTTAAGACAACATAAAGCATTGTCAATGTATTCCTACTTCATGTTATAAATTGATGGATATGAGTTCTTTATTAGTCATCCTTGAAAGAATAATTGGTGATCCAAAGAAAATTCCCATTTATTGAGGCTATTTTTCTTTGATTAAGGAGATGATTAATCAATGGATGCTTGAAATGTTTTCCTCCTCGAGTACACGAATGGGTGGCCTTGTAGAAAACATGATCAAAACCTGAAAACCCCCTGTTCGTGGTAACTTACAAAGTAAGGAGCATTCTTGAATGATGAATCCTATTTCAGAACTTAACAATAGTGGGATTGGCTAAGGTATTGATTTCACAGTAGGCAAATAAAAAAAATTGTTTGAGATAGGGAAGGGAAAGTAATGATCACAACAGTAAAAATGCTTTAACTATGGTCACAACAATTTAGTGTTTTCTGCTTTTTACTACGAACTTGTTAAGAAGTAAAACTGTCTAAAACGTTTTGTATGCATTAGGCGTGCATCATATATGACGGTTAGGCAAAAATCTTACTATTATGTTCGTCATGAAAGGAATGATAAGCTGTCCCCAAAAGGCAAAATGTTTCCTAGTTTCTGCAATATGCTTCATATTGTCAGGATTTGTGCATGATTTATTCAACAGGGACGGAGAACCAGGTGGAAGATAGAGTGCGAGATGGATAGGGTGGGGGGAGGAGAGAGATAGATAGATAGATAGAGAGAGAGAGAGAGAGAGAGAGAGAGAGAGAGAGAGAGAGAGAGAGAGAGAGAGAGAGAGAGAGAGAGAGAGAGAGAGAGAGAGAGAGAGA
>SZWC01025327.1:6300-21597 GCA_023375785.1 Penium margaritaceum
TCTCTCTCTCTCTCTCTCTCTCTCTCTCTCTCTCCTTGAGATTCCAGGGGGACTACTCTGTTATCGCCGCCGATCCCTTGAGTAGCCTCTCCAGAGACACCGTCTCTTTATCTGTGTGTGTCACACGGGTGGCATCGCTTATCATTGACGCTGCCGTGGCCACAGCGACAACCTTTGCTGCAGCTGCTAGGGCGTCTAGGGGGCTGGCGTCAAACTCACTGGGACGTGCCACCGAATCCTACACCGAATCTGCCACTGTCATTGGACCCATTGCCGCTATAGGTGCTGAATTAGCACACAAGTTTCTGCTGCTGCGGCTGCGATTGCTTCTAGCACCGCGGCCACTACCACAGCTCCTGCCACCACTGCCGCATCCATCCAGACCTCCATCAACTTTGCAGTTGTGTCCGCTTCCTCTCCCTCATCAGCTATCATCAGCCTAGTCACAGCTACAATTTCCATTCCTGCAGCTGTCACTTTTCTAGGTGCAGCGTTGATGGTTGGCGTTCTTGCCTTGATCGTGCCGGTTACTGCTGCTATGTCGATCCTCTCTACTACTGTCGTTGCTACCGTCCCATCCCTTTTCTCTCTTCTGCGCTCCCCTACAACTTGACGCCCCGTATTGGTGGCACCTCCTTTCCTTCTTCCTATCCTGGTGCTTACTGTTGTGTCTATGTGCTGGGTTTGGGATTAGGCAATGTCTCCAGCACTTCCTCTTTGTGCGAATGACACTTCCCATTTTTCACTGCCCACTTGGGCGGGGGAAACTCTGTTGAAATGTTTTCGGCGGAGCCCCACTCTTGTCACCATGCCGGGTGACGATGAGTCTGTCATTGCAAACCACCAGTGCCAGCTGAATTGGACTCTTGAGGCCTTGCCCAAGACTGAGGATCACCTCAAGTTGCAAGAGGACAATCGTGCGGCCTTTGCTGATGAAGTTGATGCCATTGTCCTCAAGAGTCTGCCAATTGTGTCAGCCTCTGCTACTGCTAACTCTACTGCTGGCTCTGGTGCCTCTTTTTCTACTGGCACCGTTGCTGCCGCTACCACTGCTGTTGCTTCCATGGCACCTTGCAAGCATGACTTCTTCTCCTAGCTACCTGTCCTTTCTTGTGATCTCGCCTTCTCTTCTTGGGAGGTGCGCTTCAGCGCTTGGGCTTAAGGCGAGAGCCTCTAGGAGTATTGCTCACTTCTTGATCCCTCTACCAATCCTCCCTTCACCCCGCTCCCTGCTGAATCTGCTCGCTCTGTTGGTGCCCTCATCCACACCGCTCTTGCACACCTAGAGCATGACGTTAGCATGTTCAACGCTGATCCATCTGTTGGTCGCCTAGTTGACCCCGTTCGCGCTTACACCATGTTGCGTCGCCGCACGACCATTACTGACCAGGTTGCACATTGCGCCCTGACTGTGCAGTTCAACACCATCCTCATGCGTACCGACAAAGCCGCTGGCGCCTACTGGGCTTGCGGTCTCAAACTTCTTTGCAAGCTTGATGACGCTGCTCCTAGTCAGTTATCCGCTGTTTTGACCATGGTCAACGGGCTTATCCCGGAGCTCTCTGACCTTTTTCGCGACGACAAAGCCAACGAGTTTCAGTGCTTGCCTCCTAGCCTGTTCCCCCCTGCTCACCTCCGGGCGTTGGCGCACCGTGGAACTTCACTGCTGAGCGCCTCGCTGTGTGGTGGACTAGCCTTCAAAACAAGTCGTTCCGCCGCTCCTCCGTCATCAGCGTCGTTGCGTTCACCACGGTCCCCTCACCTTCCTCTTCCTCCATGACCCCTGCTGCATCTGCCTCCTCCATGTCCTCTACAACCACGGTCCTATCCTCTCAAGACCGTAGTCAGGACAAGGGCAAGACCAAAGGCAAAGGAAAGAGCAGAGAGAAGGTAGTCATCTCTACTTCTCGTGTCTCCGGTGTTGTTGTGTGCTAAAACTGTGGTTCTACCGAGCATTCCGCTCGCATGTACCCCACTCCACAAGATGACCTACGCCTTGCCCGTGCCATGCGCGCCCACTGGGTTCATACCTCTGGTGGCGCTTCCGCATCTTCACCCTCCTTCAGTGCCGCGCCCTCCTCCTCATCGGCTGCCCCATCATCAGCCCATGCCTACGCTGCTACAGGGTTGCCTCTCGGCCCTCCTCTACTCCCGTATCCATGGGACTAGCCTCTTCTATATGGTGCACTGTCTTACGCCGCGCCTCCTTCATCGGCCTACACCATCCCGCCGTGGTTCCCGTCTTCCTCGGTGCTTCGACCTCGGCTCCAATCGCGTCTATCACGGGTGATGACGAGCGGCAGCTGGAGCAATCCCTCCTTTAGCTTCTGCGCCTTTGCGATCAGGGAGGTTAGGGTGTTGCTTTGTTGGCCAGTGGTCCCACGTGTCACTCAGACTCAGTGCTTCATGGTGACCCCCCGAGGCACATGCTTGGGTCCTTGTCTCCCTCCGTTCCATTGATTGAGCATTGACAGTCTGTCGTCCTCCCTCTTTGTCTCGTTGTGTATGCCCCGTTGTCCTATCCCCTTCCCCGTGTTGGCATTGTGGCTACCTGTGGTGTTTTCCCCATTGTGCGCCGGTCGGGTGGCTTCTGGATCTTGGATTCCGGAACCACCCACCACATGACCTCTGTACGCTCCTCATTTCCGATGCAGTCCTGCTTCCCACTTTGTCAGGACACTGCAGTGCCTCCAATGAGAAAGATATAGCTGGTGCGGCTCTTGCCATCTGGACTCCACGCCTAGTCGCTGTCTGTATACCCATCGAGCACAACGGACACCTGCTCGCAAAAGCACAAGCCGAAGCGTGCGGTGGACAGGATGTAGCGCACACACTGGACTGCGGCCTCCAGTGTTCGCTGGCGTGGAGCCTACGAGAACTGGGCGAGCAGGTTGATAGTGACGGCAATGTCGGGCCACGTCGTGGTGGCCAAGTACATGAGCGAGCCGATGACTCGTAGGTACAGGGTCACATCGACTGGCTCCCCCAGGTCACCTGGGTCATCCACCTTCAGGGCGGCTTGCCCCTCAGGGGTCATGGGCGTGGAGGCCGTGCGGACGGCAGCGAGGAGGTCGGCAAAGCACTCCCCCACAGTCTCTGCGTAGTTTCCGTGATGGACACGGAGTGTGCGGCGGACACGGTCGCGCACGATCTCCATCCCTAAAAAGATAGAGGCCTCACCAATATCTTTTGTTTTGTAGGCTGAGGACAGTTTGGCCTTGGCAGTGTTCACCGCTCCCAGGTCGGGCGAGGGAATCAGAAGATCGTCCACGTAGACGAGGATGGCAGCGAGCAGTGTTGGGGACTATGAGAGGAACAGGGATGGGTGAGCATCACTCTGAACGTACCCAGCGCGTCTCAACGTGCAAATGATCTCCTGATTCTAGCAGCGAGGTGACTGTTTCAAGCCGTACAAGGCCTTCCACAGCCAGTACACGCGACTGGTACCATCCCCAAAGCCGGGTGGCTGGACCATGTAGATCACCTCCTCAAGGTCCGCGTTCAGGAAAGCATTGTTGATATCCATCTGATGGAGTTCCCAGTCGTGCTGTACCGCCTGGCTTAGCAGCGTGAGAGTGGTCATCATCCGGCCAACAGGGGCAAAGGTCTTGCTGTCAGGCGCACTTTGCGGTGCTCCACAGTGCTGTCTGGTTTTAGTTTCTTGCGGAGAACCCACTTGGCCTTGATGGCCTCACGGTTTTTCGGCAAGTCCACCAGCTCAAAGACGCCGTGCTCTCAAATGGTATCGAGCTCAGCTTGGCAGGTAGCGCGCCACTGCTCAACGTCGGGGGTTGACGAAGCCTGAGGTACACAGGTGGAATCAGGAGACAATAGTGGTGCACTGTGTGTAGCAAGGGCGTATGCCGCAGAGGGAGGGTCGACCGTCACCATGGACTCAGCGGCATCTCGAGCGAGACCGCGCACATGAGCAAGTAGTTCCATACCAGTGACACAGTCACGGTGAACCTCAGCGAGGCCGCGAGCACTCAGGCCGAGGGCCTTCGTGCCAAGGTCACCGCTGACGACGCTACGCGTGGGGCGAGGGTGGAGACGTCCACCGGGTGCCGGTGTGTAGGTGTCTGATGGGGCAGGAGCAGCGGGCGCTGCTAACTCACATGCCGGTGTGGACTCCACGGCAGGCGCGCCACTTGAGGCTGGCATGGCCTCACTAGCCGGGGATGGGCCCACGGTAGATGCAGGAACGTCTGCGGCCGGAGACAGGGATGGTGTAGAGGCAGACACGGACGCGGACACAACATCAGGCTGATCCTCAGACGTAGAAGCAGGCATTGGATCAGGCAGAGCCTCAGAGGCGAAGGCAGACTTGGACATAGACACGGACACGGGCGAGGGCGAAGGGTCAGAGGAGTGAGCCGCGGATGGGGCGGGGCTTGGGGTGCCGGTGGGCACGGCCTCTGGGGACAGCCACTGGGATGTCGGCGACGGAGTGATCATACTGGCCAGGGGTACTGTGCCAACCGTGACAGGAGTCTCTCCCATACTATGGGGTGCGGCACACCCAGGGGCATGAGCAACACGCAGATTATGCATGCGGGTGAGTTCGCGAAAGGTGAGATGCTCAAAGAAGAGAACGTCACGGGACTCCACGATGCGGCGGCGCTGGGGGTCCCAAAACCGCTAGGCCTTGGATACCGCCGCGGTCCGAGCGAAAGGTCTGAAGGCGGTGGGGAGACTGTCGCTCGGCCATGACCAGCCAAATGCGGACCGCGATGGTGGCATCGCTCTTCTGACGTAGACTGTAGATCCAACGCATACGCGTGAAGTCATCAGTCAACGTCAGGACATAGCAACCGCGGTCATCCTAAAACTTAATAGGGAGCGAACCCATAAGGTCGGAGTGGACAAGATCCAAGGGCCGACGAGCCCTAGAGACAGACGCAGGATACGTGAAGCGGTGTATTTTGCCTTCAGCACAGGCCACGTAGTCGGTCGTGGGCGGCACCTCGAAGGACGCAGCATCAAGACCGAGAGCAGGCTGAGTGCAGATCAGCCTGTCGACAGCCCCTAGGTACACATGACAGAGGCAGCGATGCAAGAGACGGTGGTGCTCGGGGGATAGAGCACCAGCAACAAAAACACAAGCAGTAGGAGACGGAGGAAAGGGGGAGGAGCACTCGTAGTAGACCCAGAGATATGATACAGATCATCGACGACCGTCCCACTGAGGACGGTTTCCTTGGTGTCACACACAAAGATGCGAGCATCGGCAGCTGTATGCGTGACACCCAGGCCCATCTTGGTGCAAGCACGGACAGACAGCAGACTAAGTTCCAAATCAGGGACAAAGAGAACGTCGGAGATGTACACGGGACCAGCGGGCCCGGTGAACTGCACAACCCCAACACCCTGGACAGGGACCTCATGGCCAGCTGTAGTGCAAACAGAGCGAACAGTGCCAACAGGATGTAAGACGACAAAGGCGTCACGGCGGCAATTCATCTGATGGGTGGCACCAGAGTCAACAACCCAGGTGGCGTCGATGACACGCGTACAAGGGGAACATGGCACTCGACGACGGAACAAGGGGTGGCAACAGGACGCTCAGCGGGGGACACGACAAGGCGACCAGTGGAGCATACATGAGCAGCATGCGGCCAAGACACATCATCAGGTCCGTCACGCGCATACGACTGGGCATGGGGACCACCATAGACGTCATCACGTAATGACACAGACAGTCCATAGGCAGTAGGACCCCTTGACTCAGTCAACTCACTCGCACCTCCCTGAGATGAGCGCAGGGCGAGAAGCTGCTGCACCTCGACGATCATCCTGTCGCGTTCGGCAAGCGCTTGGTCACGAGGATCCGTGGAGGAACCTGCTGTGGCTACGGACTCCTCTGGGACGGCTACGGTAGTGGCGGCCGAGCGGGCGGTCGCACCGGACGTCTGGCGCATGCGCGCCTCATGCGCCTGCTGTAGTCCACGGGTGACCTTGGCCCTGTCCAACTGGCAGCCTGTCAGGCTAGTGCCGTCCGGATAACGATGGTCACCCCCACTGTTGAAGCACACGAGCCGGCGACCCGTCTTGTTTCCGGAGCCACTGCTGCCACCGCTGCTGCTGCTGCTGCCGCCACTGTTGCTGTGGCTCCCGTTGCTGCTGCTACGGTTGACACTACTGGTGTTGGTGCCACATCTGGTCCTACCGCTAGAACCACCACCTGACGATTTGTGACCCTTCTTCCCCTGAGCTGGAGTCCCTGTTGCTGTAGACGGCGGGGAGGGAAATGCGGTGGCAACTGCAACTGAAGCGGTACTATGGAAAACACGGTTCGTGGCATCCATGCCGGCGACCTCAAGGAAGTGGAGGGTGGCCCAGCGTAGCGGGGTCCCGTCGCGAAGCAGAGTCTGGTCGAAGTTGCTGAAGACGCGTGTGTAGACGGGGTGCATGCCGTAGAGGATGATCTGGAGGGCGGAGTACTACACAGGAGCATCGTCTCCTAGCTCCTCGTACAGCTGGATCGCTCGGCGCGAATAGTCAACTGCAGACTCCTGAGCAGTCTAGCAGAGGGAGTTGAAGTCGGCGAGGCGGTGGGACGTCAGAGCCAAGGTGGCGCCCTCAAACAGAGTGACAGCCAGTGTCCACGCAGCGCAGGGGTCAGCTCCCGAGCCGGTCAGCGAATCGCCAAGGAACCGACTGAAGTCCTTGGTGAAGTCTGGGGCGGCCTTCATCAGGCCAGAAGCGGCGCGGACCGCCATCTGTGTCTGGGCGGGGTCAGACGCCTGGTATGGAGTGAAGTAGTAGGCGAGGACTCCCTCGCTCATGGCCCACATGCCGAAGCGTGGTTCCCGGGACTTGAAGTTGTTCCCAGTCCGGAAGACGGGCAAGTCCGACTCCAACCACTTGGGTGGCTTGACCGTCGGCGGACTAACAGCTGAAGCCACGGAGGGGCTGGGCATAGAGGAGGTAGCCCCCTTACCCAGGCGGGCCCGCACAGCCAGCTCCTCAAAGCTAAGAGGGCAGCGAGATGAGCTCGGGCCAGCGTCGGCCCTAGAGCTTATACCTTGGAGGGCGGCATTGGCCTTACGCGCCCGACGGCATGCCTCCAAGAGGATGAAGATGCTCGCAGTATTTCTTCCTCGCTCTCCTCGCCAGAGTCGGAGAGGTTCTCCATGATCTTATCAGCATTACCGCCGTGGGCGAGGTGGTCCTCGCTCGGGTTAGCGGACGGATGCTACTGCTCCTACTAAGACCACTGCTCTTGAGGTAGTAAGCCCCTTATTAGATCCTGCTACTCAGTGACCTGCTTCGTCAAAGCATTGCGGCTCTCAGCTTGCTGGTCAGCCAGCACGCTCACCTGGCACGCCAATGTCGTCGGGCTCGGCGGGCGCTGCTGCTGCTGCTGTTGTGGTTGCTGCTATTGCTGTTGCGGTTGCTGCTGCTGCCACTGCTACTACAGTTGATACTGCTATTGCTGTTGCTGCTGCTGCTGCTGCGGCAGCTGCTGTTGCTGCTGCGACAGCTGCTGTTGCTGCTGTGGTAGCTGTGGTTGCTGATGATGATGATGCTACTGCTGTTGCAGTAGCCGCAGTGGTGACGATGGCGGAGCCCGGCGTTGGCCGCTGACGGAGCTGCGATCGGCAACTGCGTCGGTGGCGGCGCTAGCGGGGTTTTGCTTCGACATGACGACCGGTTACTTCCCCCGCTGTCTTTCTCCTTCCTATTTTTTGTGTTGTGGAGAGGGTAGTGTGGAATACCGCCGTAGAACACTCCCGTGGAACATTGCAGCGGAACGCCGCCACGAAACACTCCCGCGGAACACCACCGCAGAGCGGTGTCGCGTAACACCGCCGCGGAACAAATCCGTCGTGAAACACTTCCACGGAGCACCACCGCGGAACACTTCCGCAGAGCACCACCACGTAATACTGCCGCGGAACGCTGCCGCGAAACACGGTCTCGGAACGGCTACCGCGGCTGCTCCGCGGTGGTTGTGGAACGTTTTGACCGCGGATCAGCCACAGAACTGCTCCAGACGTGCGACCGCGGAACTCGGTGGATCACCGCCGGTGTGTTCCGGAACCGTCGCGGAGCTTCGGCGGTGGAATGTCGCGGATCTGCGGTGGAATTTCGCGGATCCGTGGAACACCACGGATCTGCCACGGCACTGTCACCGCGAGGAGGTGCACTCCGGAACGCCGCGTGCCACCACGACACCTGTTAGCGTGTTCAATTGCGGTCGCCAGTTGCCATATCTGCTGCGGAGACCTCGTTGCCGCGAAACACCGCGAATGTTGCACGGAGCGACTTCCACTGTCGCGGAACGGCCGCGGAACGTGTACGGAGTTCTTACAAAAACGGTAGAAATGGTGGTCGGTCCTCCCAGCACCTCTCGCGAAGGCAGTGGGTACTCCTGTTGCTGCGACTCCAGGCAACGTCTACGGTTGCTCATTGCTACTGTGGTTGTTGCGCCTCGGCTACACAGCTGTGTGAGCACTGGCTCGCGGCTTTGATACCATGAGAGACAGCTTCCTAGTACTCCTCTTGCTGGCGTGGCAGTACAAGCCGGCCAGCTAACTCACTAGCACACACAGGTGGAGGTGAGAACAGCAAGGGGTTGGTTAGGGACACAAGTACAAGTGTCAGAAGCTGCAAATATTGATTTGTGCATAGAGAGATAAAAACAGTTTATACTTGAATAGCCTAAATAGTGTCACGGCCCTAGTGGATGTGCACACACAGGGCGCACTAGGGCGCTATTTTCTAGCAGGACAAGACAGTGGCAAAAACACAGTTTTGATCATAACTCCTTGTAGACACGTCAGAATGACAAGCCGTTTGAACCAGAACAGCTGCATCGACAAGATCTATGTCTTGATAGGCTGCATACCTATGTGCTGTTGCACAACACAAATCTAAAAGATACAAGAGTCTTCTGGGCGCCCGTCGCTGCCGGGCGCCGGTCTTCTGCCACCGTCGTCAGTCTCAGGGATCTGCACGTGAATGGACATGAACCGAGGGGTCACCGTAAGCCGTGTATGACACACGCAACAACACCACGTCCATAACCCCAGCAGGACAGAGACTACTGAAGACACTGGATGTGTCAAAGCTAGAGGAGCCGGTTAACGTGACAGACTACCATCGCGCGATTGGCTCGCTCATGTATCTGGTGACAACGACCAGGGCGGATGCTGCTTTCGTTGTGAATTTCTTAGCACAGTTATCACAATGTCCGAGAGTGCGACATCTGGAGGTTGCGCTGCGTGTCGTCAAATACGCCCTGTCCACGGCTCACACTGGTCGTTGCTATAGAGCACAACCGGCAGTGGTTATTGATAGAAACACAGACAATGACTGGGCTCATGACGCTGATGCTCGCATTTGCACTGGCTACATCTTTCTTATTCGTGGTACCGCATTGTCTCAGAAGATGCATAGAAGCTTCCTAGCCACACTCCCGTTGACCAGTCGTCAGTGCCTCATCAGACGGTGACGACAGTCACAAGTCGTGCACGTAACGGCAAGGGTTTGGCTAGGGGACACAAGGCAAAGTGTCTGAATACTTCATAAGCATTTGCAGAGAGAGATAACAAATGACAGGTCCATGGCATAAATACCTGCCGCGGCGCACAGCGGGTGTCGCACGCGGCGGTCCAAGAGCTGTCCTAAAACCGGCCCAAAACCACTGTTTTGGCCGTAACTCTACGCACACATGTCAGAATGCTACGCCGTCTGAACCTAGACGTGCAAAACCTTGAGCCGGACGCTACGACTGGTCACATGCACAAGTCCGGCATCAATCTGTGGAAGGACTATGCAAAACATGCAAATCGGCCTGAAGAGCCTGTCCACCGAGAAAACTCTTGCGTCTGCAAAAAAACTGCAGAGTACCCCAGCAAGCACCCGGGACGTCATGGCAGCCGCCTAGTGAGTGCTGGCGGGTAAATCCACCAACCATCAGGGCTCCGGCGCCAGCTGGGTCCGCATCAGGGATCTGCACGAGCATGGACACGGCCGAATGGTCATAGTAAGTTGTACAAACGGACAGAAACAGCTCACATCACAACACTCCCCCATGACCCGATGGTACGCATGTCCATACGCGTGCAGAACTGACACATGTGCACAACTAGATGACAACAGTCCATGCTCGCACACCCCACTCTCAGCCACTCTCAGGCATGGGGCGTAGCCCGACAGAACAAATGGCCACCATGAACTTTCCACGCGCAAGCGCCTTGGTCAAGAAGTCAGCCCGCTGCATGTCCGTGCCAGCCCAGATGACAGAGATCACCTGTCGCTCCACAAGATCACGCACAAAGTGATGCTCAACAGCAATGTGCTTCGTGCGTGCAAGAAACACGCTAGAGTTGTCTGCGATGGCAAGAGCACTCTGGTTGTCACTGCGCAGAACAATGCAGGGCACAGACTGACGCAACTCACAAAACAGACGCTGCAGCCACACCGGCTCAGCAGTCCCAGCCCCCAAAGCAACATACTCAGCCTCTGACGAGCTACGTATGATACAACCCTGCTTGCCACTACACCACTACACAGCGGTGCCACCGAGCAGGAATACATAGCCTGTCCGGCTGCGCCCATCAAGACTCCACGCCCAGTCGTTGTCTGTGTAGCCGTCGACTACTAACGAACACTACCGTCGAAAGCAGAGTCCGAGATATGGTGTGGACACCATGTACCACACCACTCACACAACAGTATGAAGGACTCTCGCCCGAGGACACTGTGAAAACTGTGCAAGGAGGTTGATGGTAAAGGTAATGTTGGGTCGTGTGGTAGTGGCCAAGTACATCAAGGAGCCGATCAAGCTCAAGTACAGGGTCACGTCCACTGTCTCCCCCAGGTCTACGGGATCATCCACCTTCAGAACATCCTGCCCGTCAGGTGTGATGGGGGTGGAGGCTGTAGGAACTGCACCCAAGAGGTCAGCAAACCACTCCCCCACAACATGGGCGTAATGTGCCTGGTGTAACAAGAGTGTCCGTTGCTGGCGATCACGCACGATCTCCATTCTGAGAAACACAGCTGCAGGACCAAGGTCCTTCGTCCTGTAGGCAGCCTGGAGAACTGCCTTGGCCTCCTTCACGGCCTCCATAGAAGGAGACGCAATCAGGAGGTCGTCCACGTAGACCAGGATGGTGGTGAAGCTGTCAGCTGTCCGTCTGAGAAAGAGAGACGGGTCAGCGTCACTCTGTACGTAACCGGCACGTGTTAGTGTACCGGTGATCTCCAAGTTCCAGCACCTGGGTGACTGTTTCAGGCCGTACAAGGCCTTGCGCAAACGCCAGACCTTGTCACCGACCTTGAACCCAGGTGGCTGGACCATGTAGATCTCCTCCTCTAAGGTGCCATAGAGGAACGCGTTGTTCACGTCCATTTGGTGTAGCTCCCAGTCATGGTGAGCAACAACCCCGAACAGAGCGCGAGCCGTGGTCATGCGGCCAACCGGTGTAAAGGTGTCAGTGAAATCCACTCCCTCAACCTGCGAGAACCCCTTGGCCATCAAGCGAGCCTTGTAGCAATCAAGTGTGCCATCAGGCCTCACCTTCTTGCGAAGGACCCACTTGGCCTGTACAACCCTCCGCCCAGGCGGGAGGTCGACAAGCTCATAGACACCGTGCTCACGGATGGCTCTCAGATCATCCTCACAAGCAGCACGCCACAGGTCTGCATCGTGAGTTGAGAGTGCCTCCTTCAACGTGCCTGGATCAGGTATCGTCGAGGGAGCGCTCAGAGTGGCTAAGACACATGCCTCCGAACTCGGTGTGACCGTGACAAGGTCAGCTGCGGCGTCGCAAGCGACCAAGAACTCTCGAGAGACCAACTTGTGGCCGACATGACATGCTGGGTGAATCTCGGTGTAATCTGCCTGGACAACTCAGGCCAAGGGCCTTCGTGCCGGGCTCGCCACTTTGTACACTACAAGGCAGTCGTCTGGGCACAGGGTCAGCAGTCCGCTGAGCTCTAGAGGGCAATGGTCGTAGGCGACCGCTAGGCTCGCGGGAGTATCTCGACGAAGTGCTCGCCTCAGGCTGCGGGGAAGGCTGCTGTGCCAGAGTCATAGGAGGCATGGATGGATGCACGGGAGTGGGTGTGATGGAGGGGACTGACACTGGTAAGGGGTCAGGTGTACCAGAGGGGACCGGCAATGGTACCAGTACAGGATCGGGTGTGCCAGAAGGGTCTGACACCGACATAGGGTCAGGTGTGCCAGAGGGAACTGACGCTTGTATGGGATCAGGTGTGTCAGAGGGAACTGGAGCCCACACGGGATCTGGTATGGAACAAGGAAGTGGCACATGATCGGGTGTGTCGGACGGTACGGATGAGGCTACTGGACCCACAGCCACGATGGCCAGATCGTCAACAGCCGGAGACCGGTCAGCAGGTGAGGAAGCCCGGCCGGACCCATCCGTACGACTAGTCTCCCCCATCCGCCGGGAAGCCACACAGGTAAGAACGTGGTCGGCGGCCAGCGACAGAATGCTGGACAAGTCGCGGTAGGTGAGAGTCTCAAAGAAGAGAGCATCTCAAGACTCAACAATGCGATGGCGAGCAGGGTCCCAAAACCGCCAGGCCTACGACCGGGGAGAGATGCCGAGGAAGGCACACATGCGTCCCCGAGGTGAGACCTTAGATCCCTACTGGTCCTCGGTGTACCAGACACAAGCGAGAGACCCCCAAACGCGAGCGAGACGGAGATCAGCGCGATGGCCGGACCACAGCTCATACGGCGTGACATGGTCTGGAAGCGGACCATGCGGCAAGCGGTTCTAGACCCAAGTCATGTAGGAGAAGCCCTCAAAGGTAAAGGACTCCGGTAGAAAGCACTCATACCGCATAGCGCGAACCGCATCCTCCATGGTGCGGTTCCAACGCTCAGACACACCGTTCTGCTATGGTGTAGCAGGGGCAGAGAGCTGGTGAAAGATACGGTGCTCGGCAAAGTAGGAATCCATCTTGCCAAAGAACTCGCCACCACGATCTGAACGGAATGTGTGCAGAGTGTGACGAGACTGACGCTCAGCCATCACAAGCCACAGGCGGACTGCCAATGCGCCATCGCTCTCGTGGCACAGGCTGTAGACCCACCATCTGCGTGAAGTCATCAGTCAGAGTGAGAGCGTATCGACCCCGATCAGAGAGGGACTCGACTGGGAGAGGGGCGAGAAGGTCCGAGTGAACCAACTCAAGTGGGCAAAGTGCCCGGGAGGAGGAGTCAGGGTAAGAGCAGCGATGCATCTTACCCTGGGCACAAAAAAGACAGTCGGTCTTAGGCGGCTTCTCAAAAGAAGCTGCGTCAAGATCGAGGGCTCGCTGAGTACGAATGAGCTTGGACACAATGTCCGAGCTCACATGGCAGAGGCGACGGTGTAACAAGCGCTGGTGTTCTGGGGAGAGAACACCAGTGACAAACACTCGCGCAGAAGGGGGAGGGGAAGGAGAAGTAGAGGGAGTGCAATGAGACACACGATACAGGTCATCAACAACAGAGGCACGAAGCACAACGGCACGTGTGTCAAGAGCAGTCACTATGGCAGAGTCAGCAGAGTGCTCAACAGTGAGGCCCATCCTGGTGCATGCACGAACAGAGTGCAGGCTGAGCTCAAGAGCGGGGACAAAGAGCACATCAAAAATGTACAAGGGGCCAGACGGACCATCGAACCGCATAACCCCAACTCCCTGTACAGGCAACGACTGACCAGACCCTGTGCGAACAGACCAAACAGACGCAATGAGACCCAGCACAACAAAGTCACTGGGACGACAGGTCATGTGATGAGTGGCCCCAGAGTCAATAATCTAGGTGCCACTCGGCTCACGACCAGTCGTCGACACTGAGTAACGTGCCACAAAACACTCTGCCTCTGCTGGGCACTGAGCACAGGACTCGGAACAACGACGGACAACACGGATCTGTGACTCGGCAAGCCAGTCGATACTATCAAGTCCATCCTCATCGCAAGCCACCATAGCTCCACCACAAGCATCATCACGAGCAATAGACGCAGTAAGACAAGCTGTGTCGGGACCACTCGGCTGTGACAACACACTCGCACCTCCCTGAGTACAAAGCGCCAGCAACTGACGAAGCTCTGCGATTGTGCGATCCCGAGGGTCCACCTCACTACTGCCACCTGATGAAACGGGTGCGTCTGCAGCACTCGTGGTTGCGGCGCGCCCAGTCCGTGTGTCACTCGAGGAAGTCCGCTATGCGTGCGCCGCCTGGAGGCCGCGCATGATCCGAGTCCAGTCAAGTGGCTGCTCACACTCTGTGTAGCGGTAAGCGCCTCCATAGTTGTAGCAATGGACAGAACGTCCACTGCTAACACTCGCCGGCTACTGCTGCTATTGCTCTCGTTCCTTTCCGCGTCGCTTCTTCTCCTTCTTTCCCTGTGCAGCCGCTGCAACGCCCTGAGTGTGGGTGCTCGGAGTAGAGGAGGAGGAGGAGGAGGCGGTCGAGGTGGGCTGGTGAGCAGGGACAGAGGCGTAGGAGGCGTCGCAGTCACTACTGCAACCAGTGGACTCTGCTGATGAGCGACGGCAGCCTCATGAGCCGATGTGGCCTGGATGAAGTAGCGATGGGCCCAAGGAAGCAGCTGTAGTGACTCTGACAGCTCAGAGAGAGCAACACAATCGAAGTTCGTAAAGAGCTTCACGTGGTCCAAATGCGCTCCCATCATGATGGTGTCGAGCGCCCAAAACTGCGTCTTGCCACCGGTCCCAAGGCGCGTGTACAGGCGCATCATGCGCCTCGAGTAGTGAGCTGCGAGCTCTGTGGGGCCCTGGCGGAGGGAGTGAAACTCACGTAGTCGGGCCGCCCTCGTGGCATGGGTCTCCGCAACGAGAAGTGTCAGGGCCAGCTCCCAGCCCTGATGCAGATGTGCTCCAATCCCGGTCCCGGTCTGACCGAGGAAAGGACGGAAGTCGATCACAGTCTCCCGTGGCATGGCGTAGAGGAGACCCCGCATCGCTCTCGCTGCTGTCTGGGCCTGGTGAGCGTCGCGGGTCTGGTACTGGCTGTGGTAGTACGGCCAGACACCCTCAGAACCGGCCCACACCTGAAACAGGGTTTCCCAACAATTGAAGCCCTCGTCACTATCGTAACGGGTGGAGGTGTCTCAAAGTCCTTCGGTCGCCGCTCCGTGGGGAGGGCCACCTCAGGCTCAGGAGATGGTGGGCGGGGTATGGGGAGCCCACCAGTGAGGGAAACACCACCAAAGGTGAACGCTGCTGAACGACGTGTCTGATCCTGACGGCGAGAAGGTGGTGGAGTGGGAGGCTGTGATCCCAGACGTAACTCACGGATGC
>SZWC01025328.1:8502-21426 GCA_023375785.1 Penium margaritaceum
TCTCGCTGCAGACGACGCATCTCCTCGTGCTGGTTGCGTAGGTCTGCAATGGCCTGCGAGCGAGGGCTCAACACCCCTGAAGAAGAGGAGGAGGGATCACCTGGTCCCTTGTCCTTGTCGTCAGGCCAACTCATGTCGTCGCTCACTATGGGACGACAGGTCAAGTTTGTCAAATTTCAAAACCGTCTGCGTTTCTCGAAGAGTTGAAACGCTGGCAACTTTTGACTGTCCAGGTGAAAATTTGACTAAGTGTAATGCTGACGTCAGCAGGTGATTGCTGACGTCAGCACGACCTGATGGCATCAGCAGTCAACAATGCTGATGTCAGCTCGTCCCCTCCCCCTTTTTTGTTTTTTTTTGTCACGATTCTGCGCACGTGTGGTGCCGCTTCGCCGTGGCGCGCGGCAGCTTCGCGGAAGCTGCGCAGCAGCTTCCGCTCAGCAGCTGCTGTAGTTGTGCTGTCAGCTGCAACAGCAGCTGTGTCGCTGAGTATGCAGCGGTGGCAGCAGCGGCTGCGTGGTTGCTGCTAGTGCTCCGCGCTGCGGTTGCTACTGTGCGCTGCAGCTGCTGTTGGCTGCCGACGCCGCGCACCACTGCTGCTGCCGCTGCTGCGCTGCTGCTGCCGCCGCGACTACCGCAACTACTGCTGTGCCGCTGCCGCCGCCGCTGCTGCTGCTGCGCTGCTGCTGCATTGCTGCTACCGCCGCTGCTGCCACGCTGCTGCTGCGGCCGCTGTTGCTGCGTTGCTGCTGCTGCCGCCTCTGTTGCTGCTGCTCTGATGCTGCGGGTGTGGGGGGGCGGCTGCACGCACTGCCGCCACCACACACCTCTGCGTGGCGGTACACGCCGCTGCTACTGCCTCTGCAACTGCGATCTCACGTGGTGGGTGGAGCTCGTTGACGGCGACCGGCCGTCTCCAAGAGACCCCAGAAACTCTGCTGTAGCGGTGACTCTCACTGCTGCTGCTCTGCTGCGTCTCTGCCGCGCAACTCAGTGAGAACTGTCTCACTGCTTTGATACTATGAGAAAGTGCGTAGAAGCTTCCAAGCAACGCAGCCGCTGATCGGGCGTCAGTTCCAGATCAGACGATGACGACGGTCACAGGTCGTACACGCAATGGCAAGGGTTTGGCTAGTAGACACAAGACAGAGTGTCAGAATGATTCAATATAGCATATGCAGAGAGAAATGACAAATGACAGGTCCAAGGCATAAACACCTGCCACGGCGCACAGCGGGTGTCGCACGCGGCAGTCTAAGAGCTGCCCTAAAACCGGCCCAAAACCATTGTTTTGGCTGTAACTCTGCGCACACATGTCAGAATGCTGCGCCGTATAAACCTAGACGTGCAGAATCAAAAGACGGACGCTACGACTGGTCACGTGCATGCATCCATTGACAGACAGTGAGCATACAATACAAAAACATGCAAATAGGCCTCATGGCCAGTCCGCCGAAAGACGCCTGCAAGACGTATAAGACAAAGCAAAGAGTCCCGGTGGCATCTGGGGCTCTGGAACAGTGGTCGGTCAGCTGCAAGCGGGTAGTCCGCCGCCTGTCGTCGAGCCGGCGTCACCAGGGCCGCCTGCCTCAAGGATCTGCACGAGTATGGACACGGCCAAGTGGTCACAGTAAACTGTACACAAACGGCACAAAGCACAGCACCACCAACGACGAGGGTCAAACCTCGTGCAAGGATGATGATTGAGGGGTGTTGCGCACTAAGTTATCCACATTGTAGATCCCGTACTCCATGCAATGTATGTAATCTTTTTTTTTTCACGGATTGACGATGAGATTGCTGCGAGGCTTCATAGTTGAGGTATGCATGCCTTCATTGGCAATCATTGAACAAGGGACATTGGCTAGCTTCCCCTTTAAGTACATGTTGCAGGCAGATGCACCGATAAGTGGGATGAATACTTAACACACAACAAAATACTTGGTAGACTCCCCTCTCATTGGGAGGGAATCTATCCGAGCAGTTTTTTCATAGATGACCAGTAATCAATGAAAACCAAATTTCTTGCAGTGAAGACATAATTTGCGCGCGCTATCTGAGAATAACGTGCATCTACGCGCGCTGAAGACTGCGACGTTAAATGCGCGCAGCAATTCTTGACTTGAGTGGTCGGTCCTGGACCTCCCGGTGAAGGAATAGCAAGCGCATTTAACGCCTTTGTGACAGAAACAAGTCCGAGGAGAACGTGCGCAAAGAACAGGAATTGAAAAACAAAGAGTAGCGAAAATGAGAAGGTGGCTGCCGGCAGAACGCCGGCAGCCACCTTTCAGGATTTTTCCGTTACGACGCACGATCCAGCGAAAGAAACACAGCAGCTCGAACCGGAGACTTCAAGAATGGAGGCGGACACCTCCCAACTAGACCTTTCTGGTTTTGAAATGAAGGACAAGACAAACAACCTAGATGATGTAAGCAATAGGTCTTTGTGATTCTTAGTGGGTAGGTAGCAAGTGACAAAGTTGTCATTGTGCGTGCCCAATGTATAAATTTATTCATTTAAAATTAAGAATTATGGATGTATGTACATTTTTCTTCAATTTTGTGTGGTGTAGAATGTTTATAACTTATCTTGTAGTTTTCTCGGTGATCATGTAATTTTGTTTCTATGTAAACTCCCTCCATAAAAACACCTCATTCAGTTTCTCTAAGGTGTGCAATTGAAATTTGATTTCGTACACATTAAACAAGAATGAAATCACCTTCCTCAAAGTGTACTTGTAAGTGGTTGTGGCTCCTTCAACGACTTTCCAACATATGATATTGGTGTTAGTTTTTTCTTTTTCAAAACAAAAACTTTAATGAAAACCTCCCAAATGATAGAAGAAACATTTTATTTCTGCAAGAAGTTTTTTGACTGATTACATCTCTTTGTAGAACCGGGTTGTGCTCCATCCCTTGTACAGGAAAGAGCCCTTTGGTACGTAGGAAAACATAAATGCATCGGGGTAGGTCGCACTCCATGAGTGCTCACCTTGAGATGAGAGGAAGTAAATGAACCTCGCTATTTTTTTCTCCTGAGGATGGATGCACGACCTCACGTTGACATCTTGCGCATGATTTGCCTTTTGTTCCCTGCCGCATGTCGATATGTCTCCTCTAAAAGGCACTAACTACGTGTGCCAGCGAGGGTCGCCGCGTCGAAGTCTTGCTGCGCGCATTTAACGTCGCGGTCTTTAGCACGCGTGGATGCACGTTAGTCTCAGATAGCGCGCGTAGATTATGTCTTCACTGGATTTCTTGGCATGAAGAGGGGATTTTGATGTTGCTTTCCACATTTGATTAGGGATTGTTCTTGGTTGCGGACAAGGTTCTCATCCCCCAAGCATTACATCGTGTTTGCACACAGTAGTTTGTGTAAGAGGATCATGTGGCACATTGTTGCTTCTCTCGTTGCACTGTAGTTTATCTTGAAAGAACACAAGTAATGAGGACATGCATCATCCACTGAGCAACATTGAATGAGAGAGCGTGGAAAGGTGTTCAAAGAGTGGTTCGCTTGCTCCAATGCACCATGATAAGCAATATGCTCCATTTCCCTTCACTCCATTTGGAAAAAAAAACAATAAAAGTAACCATCGGTTGTCTCACACAAAAATCCGCATGTGCTTGTTTCTTCGGCCTAATTCCGCTATACCCACTGTTTGGGCCTCCGAATTTTCTGCTGATCAGTTCTCGCACATTTAAGACACGGTACCCACTTCACAAAGAAAACGTGCAATACCCACTTTTTTTGGAACCACCGGAGATCATGCATGGCGCACCCACTATTGCGAAAACATGCATGGTACACCGGTTTAGGGTGAATTAGTTCAACGACTGTGGGTATCCGAAGTATGATTTTTTAAGTTTCATTGGTTTTGTAGCGGGAGGGCCGGTTCGGCCCTCCCACCTCGCTGAAGCGAGGGGTGGTTGCGCACCACCCCTCGCGTCAACGAGGGCTGGCCGGCGGCCAGCACTTCGCTGGCCGCTGGCCAGCTCGCTGCCGGCCGGCTGGACGGCCGGCGGTCGGCCAAGTGACCGGCCGGCCACCGGCCGGCCAGCCACCAGCCGCCGATCGTGGCCTCAGCCCGATCCGCGGCTGAGAGGCCACGAGGGCCTCGAGGGCGAGGCCTCGTGGCCTCGTGCCCTCGCCCTCCCCTCGCCCTCCTTGCAAAGGAGCAAGAGAGGACGAGGGATAGGGGGAGCGAGGGTGAGGTGAAATTCGCTGGCGCAAAATCGCCAGCGTGCCTCGCACGCGATGATTTCGCGCCAGAACGACAAAATATGAATCGAAGTTCGTTTACGACGAACATCGACATAAAACGAACGAAATGATTCGTGTGAACACACGAGTTCGAGGTAAAAACCCCCGGTTTGGGTCCCAAAACCAGGGGTTTGGTTAAAAATGGAAATGGGCCTCCGGAGACTCGAAAGATTCGAGTCTCCCTGCTCTGGTTCGTTGATGACGATTGCCCCTCAGTCTTGCGAAGGGGGTAAACCCCTGACGCGGACTGAGAACGCCATTCGGCGAACTCTGACGATGACTTCAGAGCAGGAGCTGGAGACTCAGCCCGTCACAGTGGTTCTCAGAGCGAGACGACCCTCGCGACCAAGGGTTCGACGGAAACGGCGGCTACGACATAGATGAAACGCCGCCGGCAGCTGCAAGCACCAGCAGAAACGCTAGAAGGGACTACGGCATCAATACTTCACGGATTGAAGCACCGTAAAGTGCGTTGCAGAGCTGGAAAAAAATCCTACTTGTTGGAGCCACTTCCTTCCATCCTCTCCACACTTCCAAGGGGCTAGGAGGATTTTTATGGGGCGGGTTGGGGAGTTCCCACCTCTAAAACCACAAAATCCTCCTCATTTTCAAGGCTCCCTCAAACCTCCTTCATCCAAAAATTGGGACAGCGTCCCTCCCCAAGCTTAGGGACTCTCACGACCTTAGAGCATCCTAAAAAGAAGGAGGGTGACAACTTGGGGACTTTTGGCGGCCCCCCCAACGCCGCCGGCTCAAGGAGGATGCCGCCAAAGGGCGCAAGACGCGCGAAGAAGACTCAAGAGGAGGCCAAGGAAGACAAGAAGACAAGAAGAAGACAAGAAGCTAGAAGAAGGATTGGACGAATTGCTAGGAATTGTATAATTCCTCTCCTATTGTTTGTCCTAGTTTTGTGAGCGGTACTCACACTTCTTGTCAATTCCTTTTATTGTAATTTTTTGTTTTCTTAGGTACTAGTGCTTGCCAATCGCCGTGAGTCACGGCTTAGGAAGTCTAGTTTGAAAATCCACGACCTTGTGCCGACGTGGCGGCCTAGGAAAGTAGAGATTGAATGTACAATTGCCTCACCTATCATGAGAGCAAGGAGTTTGTGGGAGGCGATACCTCCTTAACGTTGTGGGGTGATCCTCACAACGATCTTCACGTGCTAGTTGCACATGCGACGAGATAGCAAGTGCCGGACCGTCTAAGGCCAATAAGGGCAAGGTGGTGACGTGCTCACCACACGTCCTTGGCGGACTCCAAGTTTTGGGAGTCGCCGCCGCGAGCACGATTGCCAACCCAAAGGCAACCGTACCGCCTAAAGCAACCGTGCCGCCTAAGGCAACCGCACCGGCTAAGGCAACCGTGCCGCCTAAGGCAACCGACGCCAACCTCAGCGACACCGAGAAGCGTGCGGAGACCGCAAAGGTGCTCGACGAGCACGTCGACGCGCACATGGGCGACCCCCATGCGACGGACGACGCGATGGAGGAGGATCTTCCAAAGGAGGACCCCGACGAAGAGCACGACGTCGACGATGGCGAAGGCAACGAGGATCACGACCATCGCCATCGTCGTGCGACAAACTCGAGCCGATTGCTCAAGAAGGACAAGACGCCCGCCGCATCGCCTGAAGCTGCCAACGGCAACGAGATTGCCGAGAACAGCAAGGGCGTTGAAAGCAGCCACACGGGGAGTTCCCGCAAGAACGAGCCGGACGACGTCGCCGCGAAGGCAATTCGCGATGACCGTCATAGGCTCGCGGAGTTCACTGCCGAGGCCGCAGTCTGACGCAAGATCACCACCGGAGGTGGAGATTCGGCACCACTCGGAGGAATGGGGGCGGACCCCCCTTCCTACGATGCGGCCGCTATGGGGCAAGGCAACGCCCACTCGAGCCTCGTCGCCGACGACAGTCTCCTCCGAAAGGTGGGACTCCTTGAAGGCGTGTACGAGAATCGTACCCTCTTGCAGTGGGTAAGGGTACACGGACAACGCAAGGCCCTAGAGGCTATCGCCGATGCACTGACGACATCAGAGCTCAAGTTCGCGTTCGCCAACCTGCTGGCCCACGTCGGGCAGAGCATCACGGACCTTGACCGTGATCGCCAGCTGCAGCGCCTGGCCGCCCATGAGGCAAGCCGCCGATGCAACGACATCGACAAGGCGTTGCAGAGCGTGACCTAGGTGCGGATGCAGCAGCAAGCGCCGCGTGCCGCAGTTGCGGATGTCACTGCCGGTGGCAGCGACGACTTGCCTACCTGGACGACTTCGGGGTCGGTCATGAACACGTCCTTCCTCCACAGTGTGGAGATCTTCTGGAAGGACGTGAAGTTGACCGACTGGCTGAACCGCATGGAGCACGTTCCACGTGTCCACAAGGCTCCACTCAGCCAGTGGGGCGACCTTGCCATGACGCGGCTTGAAGACAAACTCTTCAAGTACGTGGTCAAGGAGTGGACTGCACAGCAGCCGCACCTCGAGTGGCGGCCCATGCCGTGGGAGACTTTCTACGAGATCATGCGCAAGAAGTGCATCCAACGTGAGGAGGCGCAGCGCGCCTTCCACAAGATCAAGGACTTCAGGCAGCTGGGCAGTTCGCTCGAATCTTACTTGAGCGAGTTCACCGCACTCGTGGAGGAAGCCGAAAGCTTCACCGAGGGTGATGGAACTCAAACGTTCAAGTACCTAGAGTGCATGCTGCTGGAGTACTTGCGTGATGGTCTCACCTGCGAGAAGCTGAAGGACAAGACCACCACGACAGCCACTGGCCAAGCTTGGACAAGCTAGAGAGCGTTGCGCGACTACATGAGCGAAGTGTATTCGGCGAACCCGAAACACTACTCTGATGCACGGCCGAACGCGCGTGCATATCAGGGGCGCGACATGCGCGTGGACGCTGTTGGGGCTGGTAGGTCAGCCGGACAGCGAGGCAGGGCCAAGGGCAAGCAGCCTACAAACCCTCCAGGCAAGAAGGCTGGTGGACACAAGGGTCCCAACAACAAGCGCAGCCGCGAGAATGACGAGCTGCAGGCGGCGCGTGAGCGTCGTAATGCAGCCTTCCGCGAAGGGCTCTGCCACAACTGCATGCAGCCGGGCAACTTAAGGGCTCAGTGCCTTGAGGCTACTGGTGGTGGACAAGAGGCCGCGGCGCTAGCTGCAACAGCGGCACCTCGTGGGGATGGTGCAGCAGGAGGCCGCGAACAAGGCCGTGGACAGGGTCGCGGTCGCGGCAATGGGCCCGGCCGTGGTAACGGACAGGGCCGTGGGGCGGGTTTTCCCCACCCCTGAGTGACGTCAGTGGGGACCACTCAGGGGTAAAACTGGATCACGAGTGTGAGTTCATGTTTTCAGACGAGGATGTNAAACAATTTGAGTTTTTGACGAGTTCAAATTTCTCTGTTGTTTTCTCCCCTCTCATTGAACCTCATTCTGCACTTGCTGATTGACATTACCCACTAAATCTTGCATCACCAGACGAGATGCATGACCAAACCTGCTTAGTGGTGGCAACACCAATCACTGTGCAAGAGTTGTGTAACACAGTGATTGAAGCAAACGCCCTCAAAGCAATGAGTTCAATCACGTTCGCAGTACCTTTAGTCGACGATTCCGACCCAGGTAAATTCAAAGACTAGAAGGTGCTAGCCGAATTCACACGTGCCCACAAGATGTGGAATCGAGTGGGTGAATCATGGGAGTTGCGACGCCCGTCGTACAGATTCCGCGTTTATCACAAACTTGGCTTACCGTCGTCGAGTCTGTTCACTCGGAAGAGTGGAGGCAACATGACGATGCAGTTCAAAGGACACTTAGCAGGTGCTCCCGTGAACGTACTTGCTGACACTGGAGGGGATGACTCTTTTGTTAGCCTTGGCTTTACCCGACAGGTTGGCCTGAAGTACGAGCCATCGAATGGCGCAGTTGTTGTCGGTGACAACCGTACAGTACCCGTGATCGGTACTTGTAAAGCGAATATTTGTATTCAAGGGTACACACAGAGTGTCACGTTGAAGGTACTCAACCTTCTTGACCCGTTTGACGTGGTGCTAGGCGATCCCTGGCTCCGTGACAACAAGGCTATAATGTGCTTTGAATCAAAGCATTTGATCCTTCGACAAGGACAACGCCGCTTTACGTTGATTCCGAGTACAGAATTATCACCGACCCAACTCAAAGTCCATGCCAGCTTATCTGCAATGCAGGTCAAGAGACGTATTCAATGAGGTTGTCGATATTTCTTGGCTCAGCAGTAGAAAATGGAGGACGACGTGACGGAAGACATGCCACAAGAGATCAGATCTCTTTTGGCGGAGTTCTCGGATGTATTCCAAGACCCACCAGCTGGGCTTCCACCAGAAAGACACATGGGCCACACGATTCCGCTGTAACCGGAGGCGACTCCTCCGTTCAGACCCATGTATCTCCTTAGTCCAGCAGGAAAGGCGAGAGGCCGAACGCCAAATCAAAGATTACCTTGCAAAAGGATGGATCGAGCCAAGTAGCTCGCCGTACGGTGCGCCGATCCTTTTTGTGAAGAAAAAGGGCGGTGGTTTACGCATGTGAGTGGATTACCGGGCGTTGAACAAGCTGACGGTGAAAATTCAATTCCCCTTACCGCGGATTGATGACCTGTTTGACCAACTACGAGGCGCAAAAGTATTTTTGTCCTTGGATTTGTCTCAAGGGTACCATCAAATCCGCATCACGGAAGAGGATGAACCCAAAACCGCGTGTCAAACGCACATGGGACACTATCAGTTCCGAGTGTTATGCTTCGGGCTTACAAATGCCCCAGCAACCTTCCAAGGAGAAATGAACCGAACGTTCGCCAAGCAACTCGGCCAGTTTGTCTTGGTTTACCTGGATGACATCCTGGTTTTCTCCAAATCCATGGAAGAGCACATAGAACATCTGCGCGAAGTTCTCACAATCCTTCGGGAACAGAAGTTCTATGCCGAAGTGAGCAAGTGCAAGTTTGCACAAGATGAGCTCGAATACCTCGGACACATCGTCCGTAAGAACGGCATCCGTGTTGACCCACGAAAAGTCCAAGTCGTTGTGGATTGGCCACGCCCCAAAAATGTTGGGCAGATTCGGTCTTTCCTTTTTCGCTTGCACGACGAAAAACATGGGCACCGTTGTCATGTCGTTTTTGACTATGGACAGCGGTGTCTTTTCGTTTTCGACTTTGGACACCGCTGTCAGTTCGTTTTCGACTATGGACACCGATGCTTTATTTGGCGAAACGATGGGCACCGGAGCATTTGTGCTCTTTTTTTTTTTTCGGCGCCGGACATGGGGCGCTGGTCTATCGTGTACATCACAATTACGCAACTGTGGATGTCCACGGTCGCGTTATGTGCTCGTTCCCAACGCAAACGAGCAAAAAGCCCCTCGAATGGGCCTTTTGGCGCTGGGTCTTAAGACTAGTTCGAGGACTGTTTCGCTCGTTCATTACGTTAACGAGCGAAACAGTTTTATTCACTTTAAACCGTTCACTTCCGTTTGCTACAATGTGAAGAACAATTGATCGACGTAATTGTTTTCGTAGAATCTGTCCCACACACAAAAAATGTTTTTCGACGTCGGCTTGACGTCTATTTTTCAGCGCAAAAATGGACGCTGAGTCGACGTCGACGTCAATTCATTTTGGGCATGTCTCATGTCGATGTCGTCGACTTGAGAAGAGCGCCAAAAAAAATGGCGAGTTGTCGATCGGACCTCGTCCGGTCGATAGCCCGATAGTCCTCGTTGGCATTTGCCGACGAGGACTAGCCAAACAGGGAGTCGAGCGGGGCTGGCTTGCTGCCACCAGCTAGCCCGTCGGTCCTCATTGGCATTGTGCGCACTTCCATTTTGCACACTGTGGGACAGTTGTGCGCATATAAAAAAAAACTCGCGTGGCGTATCGCACGAGGCATCGCACGCCGGTAAGCTAGAAGCGAGACCTCTTTTTATTTCCAAATCATTGTCGATCACACGACCGAAGAAGAGCAACTTCATATTGTCTGCAGTTTGTGGGCGTTCGATCCTTCAATCAGACGTAAGATGACGATGAAGCAGTAGAAAGGGAAAAGTGCGTGTATATTCTTGCTATTTCTTCCTACTACGACTTTTACTTCGCTAATCTTCCACAGAGAGAGAAATTTGAACAAATAGCACAACGAAGATAAATCATGCCAAACTCTTTTGCTCCTTCGACTTGGTCTTCCGACGTCGGCTGTATTCTATAATTTACATACTTAAGAATAATAGACCAATACATTTATTGCAAAAACGTGTTAAGAGATATGCAAAATGAGCCTGTAAGTCGTTTTTAACTCTCGGTTTTTTGTTTTTTTTAAGGAAACGTATGAGCATACAGGATCTAATTCGTGATGTCGTCAGTGACTAAGGTTTTCTTAGCATGTCGTCGAGCGTATTTCGGTGGAGTGACAAAGTGGGTATGCGGAGAATAAATTCGTCCTCCATACGATTTTTTGGCACGGTGGACTTCCGAAGTATTTGTTTTTAATAGTGGCCATCGGAAATATTATGTACATATTGTGGACGTTGTACCCATGTTAATGCAAAAGTGGCCCTCCCATGCTTTTTCTGCGAAAACTGGGTACGACGTTCTTTTGTTGCACAGACAGTGGGTATGAGGCAAGTGTCCCCTTGTTTCTTCTCTTAAATTGTACAATGTACTGTACTAACCCTTATTTTCTAAGTGGAAGTTACTGCAACTAATTTCCAATTGGAATGTAGTTGCACTAGATTTTACCGAGAAACAGGCTGTCTTCAATCTTGGGCATGGTCTCCTATCCTCTTTCATAAAATAAGGAGGAGAACTAACTTTCACCCATCGTTTTTCGTCCTTGACGATGTACCGTTTGAGCCTGAACAACAGGCAACTGTCGTGCTGCTGCTGAGTTGGTTATGCCAAAAGAACCGAACCTTGCAACTTTATGGGCGTGGTGACCACTTTCGTGGTAGTGAACAAATCATTGAGCCGGGATTTTGAGAAGGCAATGGAAACATTATATGCAAAGTACACGTGTCCAGCTCGAATCTCAAAGGTGTTCCTCCCATACGGTGGAAATTTATTAAGGGAAAAAATAGGCGAATCGAAATATTTTATTCTGAGTTCATTTAAAATTCAGTACGGTAGTCAAGAATGCAGGGGCATGCCTCAAGTCCTGTGAGTTGGACCTCCTTCATGGAATGAAAATTTCTGATTTTCTAATCTATGTACCAACATATTGGAATATGATTTCCAAGTCCAATACTCTTTAGACTGCACTTGTCCCTTTCCAGCTATGTCTATTCCTAACTGGCAAAACCCCTTGGATGTTCTTGGTGATTGCCCCTTAGTCTCCATGGCTTCCGGCCAGGGGTTAGATGAAATGCCATTCTAGTAGTGTTCGACCCTCCATGTCGGCTACCCTAGCTTGTCTTGGCGACTGCTTCGTGCTCAAATGCGGAAGAGGAACACTTCTGGATCATGCAAGTCCAAAAGAAGGGTGAAAAGCGAAAGCAGGAGCAGGAGCTCCGCACAGGCATGTCAGTTGCCCTCGTCTAACGCAGGCTGTCGTGTAGTGTCGTTTCGTCGATGTCCACTGTTAGGTTGTTCGTCCTCTACCGCGGTTTTTCTTCGGCAGTCGTACAACGCGCGTTCTCTTGCACGGGAGACGGAAGAGGGTCCGTTGTCTGAAAGTTGGACATCCGCACTGGATCCATCTGTCCGGAAGACTCGACCCCGCATCCTCCGGCCGTGGGAGGACCCATGCCAAGGCAACAACTCCAGCACCTGTTCACCATGGGATACGTGCCGTTCCTCGCCCTCGACTGAGATTTGCGGAAGCTGGTGGTGGTGGTGCTGCTGCTGGTGCGATTTCGAAGTGCGCCCGCGGGTACCCTTTGCTTCCACGTCCGGCCGCCCATGCCGCCCTCACTTTGTAGCCTTGACATCTTGCACAACTGACTGTTGGAGGCAGCAGCGATGGAGCCTTCGTCGAGCAAGCCGTCGTCCGAGGTCTGCTGCACCCATCAACATGTGAGCACCACTGCCTTGGAAAGAAGGAAGGAAGTAAGGCAAACAAGGCCATACCGGCTGAACATGCATGGACTTGTTCGACTATGGAATCTGAAAGTTGCGAAACATATGCCGCGGCGGCACTCCTCACCCCCTTCCGTGCTGATACGTGTATCATGAATTCTCGCTCGGGTCATGCTGACAATGACGTAGCAGGACTCTTGAGACTGTAGGTTTGAACTGGTTAAGACGCTAACAACCAGTTCATCCCTACCGTGATCACAACGACCTAGCAAGACCCTGGAGGCCGTAGGCATGTCGTCGCTCATGCACAGAAGATGCCGTCTTCACCCTCGTTGGTGGCCTTCCAGCTTTCCCTCTTGCAAGAGGCATACCGAAGCATTTGCCAGATGTCCTCTTGAGGTGGCGTGTTTGATGCTTCAACCCTGTGTCCACGCTTGCCGTCTCTGGCCTGATCCTGGAGTTGACACTGGTCGCTGTTCCTTTTGCAAAGCCAGGTGTCTTGCCGCAGAACTCCACTTCTCTCTCTTCACAACGCAGTGGGACCAAAACCCGCGGTGTCTTCCATGCCAGAGCCAGTGTTGCTACTGCTTGCCCCGCAGTCCCCCGTGCTGGCAGGGGG
>SZWC01025331.1:8550-24756 GCA_023375785.1 Penium margaritaceum
ACAAAACTGCAAGGGTCTGGGTTGGGACACGAACAGAGTGTCAGGAAACTCAAAAACTGAATATAATTGCAGAGAGAGAGAACAAATGACAGGTCCAGGGCATAAATACCTGCCGTGGCGCACGGCGGGTGTCGCACGCGGCAGTCCAAGAGCTGTCCTAAAAACGGCCCAAAACCACTGTTTTGGCCGCAACTCTGCGCACAGACATCCAAACGTAACACCGTCTGAACCTAGAGAAGCAGAATCTCGAGCCGGACGCTACGACTGGTCACACGCACAAGTCCGGCATCGATCGGTGAACGGACAATGCAAAACATGCAAATCAGGCTCAGGAGCCAGTCCACCGAGAAAACTCCAGCGCCTGCAGAAAAACTGCAGAGCACCCGAGCAAGCACCCGGGACGTCGTGGCAACCGTCTGGCAGCTGCTAGTGGCTGGATCCACCAACCGTCAGTGCTCCGGCGCCAGCTGGACCCGTAGCTGCCACGGCTGTGGCTCATGACGGGTGGAAGCCACACATACCAACANTGTCGCACGCGGCAGTCCAAGAGCTGTCCTAAAAACGGCCCAAAACCACTGTTTTGGCCGCAACTCTGCGCACAGACATCCAAACGTAACACCGTCTGAACCTAGAGAAGCAGAATCTCGAGCCGGACGCTACGACTGGTCACACGCACAAGTCCGGCATCGATCGGTGAACGGACAATGCAAAACATGCAAATCAGGCTCAGGAGCCAGTCCACCGAGAAAACTCCAGCGCCTGCAGAAAAACTGCAGAGCACCCGAGCAAGCACCCGGGACGTCGTGGCAACCGTCTGGCAGCTGCTAGTGGCTGGATCCACCAACCGTCAGTGCTCCGGCGCCAGCTGGACCCGTAGCTGCCACGGCTGTGGCTCATGACGGGTGGAAGCCACACATACCAACAGCATCAAGTGCTGGATCTGACTGTATCGTTGCGTCTGTAGTGTCTAGGGTCCGTGTCTTGTGTTGCGTGGCAATGTTTGGCATCATGGACCATCGTAGGCACTACCTGGGTTCAGGCAGCCATAACTCTTTGCTGCTATTTTTCTAGTTGATTCTGACCGCACGACTGCGTTCAAAGCGTCGGTATCTTGGTATGGCTTAAGTTTTCAGGCAAAACGGACGACGTCCGGGTTTTGGGGTGTCGGCGGTCTGGCAGGGCTCACCGAGAAAACCGTGCCTGCCAAAAAATAGGTCTAGGAGTATTTTCTGATTGGCTGGTTAGCTAAAGTAACAAGGCCTATACAGGTGGGGGAGGCTAGTTCTTGGAGGGGTCTCCCATTGTGTCGCATTCTTTACTCCAAATCAGTTACTTCCAGTTTTCAGCTGCTTTCTGACGCAAACACTGGCGCACGCGTTTCTAAGTGACAAACCCAGAGCACTCAGACTTAGAGCACTTCGCCTCTGGAGCAGGAGCAAGAGGGGGCAGCAGACTAAGCAACTAACGTGGAAGCCCGCACGCTGCATCAACACGACCACTGCCCCAACCTGCGCTCTAGTGTAGTTTCCATTTTGGTATCAGAGCATATAGGTGCCTGACTACGCCGCGGAACCCCATATGCGCCTGTGGAGGGGATGCCGCAGGATGCTGCCGGATCTTTTCCAATAGCGTTGGCTGGCTTGGTGGCGGCGTCAGAAATTTTCCCATGGCCACCGGGCAAGGACAAATGTTGCCGGATTTTTTTCCCGCGGCACTGACCCCACGCTGGAGGCGAGGAGGTGAGCGGCAGGCCACGTCAGGCGCTTGCTGGTGACGACGCACGCTGTGATGTCCTCTAGGTGGAGTGGCTGGCAACAGCAGCCCGCAGCAGCAGCAGCAGCTTGCAACAACAACAAGCAGTGGCAGTAGCAGCAAGCTATAGCGGTGCACAATAGTAGCCGGCAGCAGTAGCAGCTCACAATAGGAGCAACCCTCAATAGTAGCGGCAGCAACCAGCAGTAGCAACAGCGAGCAACAGCAGCAGAGGCAGCAAGCACCAACCGACAGTGGCAAACAGCAGCTAGCAGCGGCGGCTGTAGTGGCGACCAATAGCAGCAGCAGGCGCAACTGCCCGCTGCCCTCTGCCCACTGCTCATTGTTCGCAGCGAGCAGCGAGCCGCTGACAGCGAGCTCGCTTCTCGGAGGGAGCAGCGAGCAGGTAGCAGTGAGTAGCGAGCTCACTGCTTGTGGCTCCATGCTTGTAGCGAGCAGGGAGCTTGCTGTGACAAGCGAAAAAGAAAAGAAAAAAACGAAGGAGAAAAAATGCCCCACTCCTCCAACAGCGCTGCTCTGGCTGCCGCCACCGCCACAACGACTGTAGCAATAGCAGGAGCAGCTGCAGTAGCAGCAGCAGCAACAACAGGCGTAGCAACAGTAGCCGCAGCAGCTTGGATTTGTAGTAGCAACTACAACAACAGCAGCAGCAACAGCAGTAGTTGCTACTGCCATTGGAGTCGCAGCAGGAGCAGTAGTAGTAGCAGCTGCAATAGCAAGTGCAGTAGTAGTAGTAGCAGCAGTAGCAACAACAAGTAGTGACAACGGCAACAATAGCAGGAGCAGTGGAAACAACAACAGTAGCCACTACAGCTGTGTAGCAGCGGCCCCAACAACGGCCGCTACTGACATCAGCATCCAGTTGTTGACGTCACTACTGACATCATCAACAAAAGAAAGAAATAGAAGAGGGAAAGGGGGGGAAGAAACTTTACAGCAGTAGTAGTTGCAGATAACTCGGTAGCAGCTGTTAACGCCAGACGTCCTAGGCTGAAATCATTGCTGAGTTCAGCAACATTAGAAAAAGAAACGACAAGAAACAAGACCAAAACCTATGGCCAATAGCCCCAATGGGGAGGGGTCCTCCTCCGTTCGGGGGACCCCCCGGTGGTACCCCCCCTCTTCTTACATCAGCTACAACAAGTGCAATAGCAACAGCACTGGCACGAGCAGGAACAGTAGCAGCAATAGCAGCAGCAGCAGTAGCAGCCCACAGGCATCGTCGTTGGCACCTCTGACCCCCTTACTACCATGCAGCAACAGCTCGCCGCCCTAACGCAACAACTTGCAGCACTGCGGCCTCTGGCCTCACAGACTACCACTTGTGCCCCTCCGTTGTTTTTTCCTCCTCGGCACACGAGCCTCGTTGTGTCTGCTGCCACACATTACCTAGCACAGCAGTAGACTCAGCGCTAGCGGGTGAGAGTGACTACCGTCCTTGGCCCCACTCTGGGCGCCGGCCGCGAGCAAAAAGAGTTTGAGACGCCGCCCCCGCCGCTTCAGACCGGGTAGCAGTTCCGGACGTGGGAGCTCAACTTCTGCATCTGGGCGTGGGGTAAGGGTCTCTGGGCATGTTACGCCCTCCCGTACACCTCCAGCCAGACCGACGAACTGTATGACGCCGGTCACACTGTACGCGCCCTTGTCCCCGTCGCTCCTCCGGCTTCCCGCCTGGCCCTGGAGCCTTTTTGCCGCGAATTTACCACTGACGGAACCCTAGACCCTGCGGCTGCATGGCACGTCCTCACTCATTCCCATTGCTTGTCCAGCGACATTGAGACCAGCCGTCTGTTGCGGGAGTTGAACTCATTGCACATGGGGGAGACGGAGACAGTCAACACATATTGGCAATGGGGTGAAGACATCCTCCATTGCCTAGGCACCTCTACTCCATCCCCTTTGGCCGTGCTCCCTCCATCAAGAGCAGTAGCACTAGTGCATACGCGGACGTCTTTGTCCACTACAACCACGATGTCCCCTCCACCATGGCAGCCCAGGCACCCTCATGCCTTTGGCATATGAGCTCTTACTCAGGATTGAGGAAACTCACCTGGAATCTCGTCTCCAGCGCACAGAGGCCCTCGCATCCCATGTCGTCGCTGTTGTGGCTGTTCCTTTTCCCCGTTGCCGCTACCTCTACCAGCTCCTTGTCACCGGGAAAGAAGAAGCGCCGGAGCAAGAAGGGCAATGGTCAGTAGCAACATCACCAGTAGCGGGTGAGTGGGTCCGTTAGTGGCTCGGTCTGCCACAACTGTGGCAAGCCAGGGAGCAGGTGGTACACGTGCCCACTGTCGACGGACGAGGTGCGTGTCACCGCCACCATGCATCGCCAACGGGAGCGCCGTCTCGCCTCTGTCGCCGTAGTTGTCGTCGCCCCTGACGCCTCGAACCCGTCCAACAGCTCCACTCCTCCGACCGCGATACCAGTCCCGCTGACGCCAGCTTCTCAGCAGTATCATCCACAGCAGTCAACGCCCTCGTTCCCTTCACTGAGGCAGTCCTCCTTCTATCCAGGCTCAGGCGCCATCACTCCGCACTCAGTCTACACTCGCGGGCCGTTCACGCGCGAGCGTCAGCTGGAGCGGTTCATTGCGCTTCAGCTCGTCCTGCCTCCCGCCCAAAGAAGTGTGAGTTGCGGCACCTCTCGCTTGTCCCCATTGCCCTGCATGACTGAGCTTGAGCTGCGGTCGTGTCCCACTTCTTCGTTTGTTTTGCCATCTTCTACGATCTCCTCTGTCCCCCTTCGTGACGGCGTCACGTGGCTTGACGATTGGTACTCTAGGTTCACGCCACCTTCCACCGCGTTTGCGTCTCTTGCTTGCTGCCATGTGACTGTCAGTGATCTGGAAATACCGGTCCAGGACCCTGTCGGGTGCTGGATCATCGACTCCGAAGCCACACATCAGATGACGGCCTCTCACGAGGCCTTTAGTATACTTGGTCCTGTTTGCAATGTATCCGCGGTGCGGACGGGCTCCAGACAAGTGTTACCTGTTGGCGTTGTTCGTTTGTACGGCCCTAACGGTCATATCTTCTTGTCCGATGTCCTCTTTGTCCCAGGTCTTGAGCTCAACCTTCTGTCTATTACTGCCCTTGACCGCATGAGCATGGACGTTGTACACTCGCGTGGTGTTCGCACTTTGTTGTTGCGTCCATCCGGTCTTCTCGTCCTACATACCACCGCCTGTGACAATGTGTGGCACGTACCTTGTCTATCTTCTTCTCCTTCATTCCCCTCCTCGTTGGTTTCCACGGGCCATGTGTTTGTCACCAACACGCTCTCTCCACAGCACACCCGCCTCTTGCACCACTGCCTTTGCTATGTCCACTCTGCTGCCGTAGATAGCATGCCCCGCACCAAGCCGGCCAAGGGCCTTCACCCGGAGGCTTTCCCTCTCCCGTGCTCCACAGAGTGCATTGATTGCGCTCAAGACAAGATACACCGGTCCACATACCCTCTGTCCTCCTCACATGCATCCGCCCCTCTAGACCTGGTGCATTCCAATGTCATGGGTCCTCTACCTACCGAGTCTGTCGGAGAGTACGACCGCTATGTCCTTACCCTCACAGACGACTACTCTTCTACCGTTGGCTTTTCTGCCTTCGGCAGAAGAGCGATGTCGCCCATGCCATTCAGGACAGGCTTGTCTGTGCAGAGCACGAGTGTGGTTGATCTCTTTACCGCTTTCACTCCGATTGCAGTGGTGAGTACATGGGCAAGACCACGATTTTTCTTGCCTCCCGCGGTATCCACCACGAGACATCCGCACCCTACACGCCTCCCTAGAACGGCGTCCCCAAACGGTGGAGCTGTACCATGGCTGACGCCATCCGCACCATGCGGGTTGCGATTGGCCTCTCCGATGGCTTCTAATTTGAAGCCATGGCCTACATGACGTGGGTCTGGAACCGGATTCCCCACGGACCCCTTCCCTGCCAGTCCATGCCATACCAGCACTGGTGCGGTCAGCGAGCTGACCTCTGCCCGACTCGGGTCTGGGGCTACGTAGCCATTGTGTGGCTGCCCGCCCCGCGAGAGGGCGGCATGCTCGCCCTCGCGGGCGTCCTTTCACCTTTCTTGGTGTCTCTCGGTAGTCCAAGGCTTGGCGATTTTGGGATCCCTCCGGGCACTGCATCGTCGAGTCCCGCGATGTCATCTTCTTTGATGAGCTCTTTCCGCGCGATCTCGTTGGCTCCGGCTTGTTGGTGTCCCTCCCATTGCGTGGGGGAGTGGTGAGTCCGTCCTCCATCCTATGGCTTCCGGATAGCACATCACTTCGCCCCTCTGAGCCAGCAGCCCCAGTCGCGCCCGTTGGCCCCTCCGGGCCAGCCGCCCCAGTCGCGTCCAGTGATCCCTCAGGGCTAACCGCCCCAGTCGTGTCCACTAGTCCCTCCGGGCTAGCTGCCCCAGTCGCATCCACTGGTCCCTTTGGGTCAGCCGTCCTAGTTGTGTCCAATGGTCCCTCCGAGCTCGCGACCTCAGTCGCGTCCACTAATCCCTCCGGGCCAGACGCCCGAGTCGTGTCCACTGGTCTATCCGGGCCAGCCGCCCCAGTCGCGTCCACTGGTCCCTCCGGGCCAGCTGTCCCAGTCGTGACCACTAGTCCCTCCAGGCCAGCCGCCCCAGTCGCGTCCACTGGTCTTTCCGGGCCAGCCGCCCCAATTGTGTCCACTGGTCTCTCCATGCCAGCCGCCCTAGTTGCATCCACTGGTCCCTCCAGACCAGCCGCCACAGTCGCGCCCGCCGGCCCCTCTGGGCCTGCGGCCCCAGTCGCATTCGCTCGCCCCTCCGGGCCAGCAGCCCCAGTCGCGTCCTATGGTCCCTCCGGGCCAAAAACCGCATCCGCCTACGTCGGCCCGTCAGCCTTAGTGCCATCTCCTGCCCTGTAGCACTACACATGTGGCCCAGGTGGCAGCCCCCGGCCCAGACCGTTAGCAAGCGTGCAGACTGTAGCACCTCGCCTAGTGGTGTCTCGGCCCCCTGTCGTTCCACGTGTCTCTTCCACTCCTACAGTCGTGAGTGGGGACTCTGGCACCAAGGCCCTCGGCCTGACCACTTCAGCTATCATTCCCGACCTTCACCATGGCTCTCCACAAGGCTATACCATGCTTCATCACGAGCAGCGGCATGCTGTCACGGCTGCACTCGCACGTTTCCCACCTGGAGCTCGAGATGCACACGCTTTCTCAGTCTGCTCCATAGCACGTCCGGAGGACCCAACCACCCTACGCGAGGCTCAAGCCTCTTCAGAGGTAGCACACTGGGATCCTGCATGTGCTAACGAGCTCGTTGTTATCCGGCATTACCACGTGTATGACCTCGTCGACCTCCCTCCAGGTCGGAAGGCCATCGGTGCCAAGTGGGTCTATCGGCACAAATGGTAGCCCGACGGGTCCTTGGACAAGTACAAGGCCCGCCGCACAGCCAAGGGATTTTCTCAAATCCCTGGGGGCAATCACCTCCAGGTCTCTGCCCCAGTTGGCCGGTTCTCCACGAGCCGAGTGCTCTTCAGCCTGGTTACCCAGCATGGGTGGGAGCTGCATCAGATGGACGTGAGCAACGCCTTCC
Organism: Penium margaritaceum; assembly: GCA_023375785.1. NCBI lineage: Eukaryota > Viridiplantae > Streptophyta > Zygnematophyceae > Desmidiales > Peniaceae > Penium > Penium margaritaceum. Next base: position 15,893 of record SZWC01025331.1, read on the forward strand.
TTCGTGGTTCACAGGAGGGTGAGGAGCTCTACATGGTGCAGCCTCTAGGCTTCGACGAAGGAACTGGGAGAGTCTAGCAGCAGAAAAAGGCCCTCCACGGTGTGAAGCAGTTGCCTTGATATTGGAACTAGGAAATCAGCATCACGCTCCTTTGCGGCGGCCTCCAACGTAGCACCGCTGACCCCGCACTGTTCGTCAGCCTGCGAGGCCAGACCCTCGTCGTTTTCCTGGTCTACCTCGACGATGTCCTTATTGCATCGCCTGACATGGCTGCCATCTAGCTCGTCAAGGACTTGCTGCACAATGCCTACAAGATGAAGGAGCTCGAGTCTGCTCGAGTGTTCTTGGGCATGGACCTCGAGCATTATCGCTCCCAGGGCATCGTGCACGTCCACCAGGCTGCCTATGTGCAGACCCTATCCACTCACTTCGCTGAGGACCTGCCCCTCGTGCCAAGCGCATCTTCACCCATGTCACCTGATGGCGAGTTGAAGCTGAAGAGTCTTGACCCAGCCGTTGTGGGGGAGCCAGTTGACGTAACCACGTACCTGCGAGACATCGAGTCACTGATGTTCCTGGCAAAAACGACGCGCCCAGACATCGCGTTCGTCGTCGACCTCCTGGCTTAGTTTTCTCAAGAGCTGCGTCACCTTCACTTCGAGGCCACGATCCGAGTACTGCGCTATGTCGTCTCGACTCCTCGGCGAGGTCTTATGTTCTGCCGCAACCCGTCAGTGGTCGCGGCGGACTACACTGACAAAGACTAGACTGGCAGCCCAGACGGTAAGAATCACACAGGCTAGATTTTTCTGGTCAGTGGTACAACTGTATCCTGGCGCAGCGGCAAACAAGGGTGCATCGCACGCAGCACTGTTGAGGTTGAGTACGTGGCCCTTGGCTCAGGCGCGTGTGAGAGTGTGTGGTTGCGTCGTCTATTGTCTGAGCTGCGTCAGTCCGTCGCATCCATCACGTTGCATTGTGGCAATGAGAGTGCCATGACCATAGTCGACAATGACGGCGTGCATCACACACACACACGAAGCACATCAACGTTGAGTATCACTATGTGCGTTCGTTGTTGCATGACTTCAGAATCATCATTGTGTGGGTTGAGAAAGCAGGAATGTTGGCTGGCTTCTTGACCAAGGCATTGAAGCACGACTCGTTCAAGAAGGCTGTGAGTTTGGTCGGTGTGAGTCCGTGAGTTGCTCTCTATGTCCTTGCTTGCGTCTTTGCATGCTGTGGGGGAGTCTGACTGTTGACTGTGTCTCTGCCCGCCCATGTGCACTATGCCTGTGAGTAATGCGGGAGTGTTGGTTTTTGCGCATCCTCATTGTGCTCTGTTGTGTCCTCCCGGCTTGTGTACATCGGCGTGCAGATGACTAACGGCGAGATTCGACGCTGCTGGAGTGTCGTTCGGTGGAGCCAACGCACGCTGAAACCAACTCGCAGTTTGCTGGAGCCTCCTCTCCACGGCGACGTGCTCCGCTCCATCGGCAGGCCTTCTCAGCAGTCGGGCCGCCGGCGGTCACTGCCATCGCAGATGCTGTCTGCATGCTCCAGGTGCTGGATGTGACTATATCGTTGCATCTGTAGTGTAATGCTCTGTCTAGGGTCCGTGTCTTACGTTGCGTGGCACTGTTTGGCATCATGGACCGTGCCTACTGCCTGAACCCAGGCAGTAGGCAATGCCTGGGTTCAGGCAGCCATAACTCTTTCCTGCTGTTTTTCTAGCTGATTCTGACCACACGACTACGTTTGCAGCGTCGGTTTTTTGGTATGGACCAATTTTTAGGCAAAACGGACGACACCCGGGTTTTGGGGTGTCGGCCGTCTGGCAGAGCTCACCGAGAAAGCCCTGCCTGCCAATAAATAGGTCTAGGACTATTTCTGATTGGCTGGTTAGCTGAGTAACAAGGTCTACAGAGCTGCGGGAGGCTAGTTCTTGGAGGGGTCTCCCATTGTGTCTCATTCTTCACTCCTAATCAGTTCCTTCCAGTTTTCAGCTGCTTTCTGACGCTAGCATTGGCGCGCACATTTCTGAGTACCAAACCCAGAGCACTCAGACTTAGACTCTAGAGCAGCAGCAAAAGGGGGCAACAGACTAAGGAAGTACAGTGGAAGCTTGCACGCTGCATCAACACCGCCATTGGCCCGACCTGCGCACTAGTGTAGTTTTCATTTTGCTCCTCTTCTATTGTTGTACTTGCAAGTGCGCCTACTTGCAATGGCCCTATTGCTCTTGCTCAGACTTTTATCTGACACCGCAACAGTTGTTGAAGTTTGTTGACGTTGGTGTCACATTAATGTTGTAAAAACAAGACAACCATTATCCATTGGACTGAATGCACACGCACCCTTGTAGAAGAGTGAACCAACATTGTGCTAGTGTCTGTGGTCAAGTTGTGATCCACCACATCTACAATACCCTCATGTCCACATGCTCTTTCCCTTACCACACTCTATACATGATATTCAACGAGTGACCACGCTGAAGCACTTTCCACGTAATGGGAGAAGCTGCTAGGAAAATTCATGGCCTTGCTGCCGCTGACGTAGCGACACTGTCAAGTCAGCTGACGCACTAGCAAGCAAGCACGTGCAAGAAAAATAGCAAGGATTAGGCTAGGGAGACACACAAGGTCTCATAAGGTCTAATAGCTTAGCAATGCAGAAAGAGATTACAACTGACAAGCACATAACATAGAGGGTGAACTGCCGCTTTGATTTTAATTTTGATTCTCTCCTATGCTGGCGGGACACGCCTAAATGATGTACTGGCAAGGAGTTGCAGACGTGTACAAGTGCGCCAAATCCAGTTTGTAGAATTAGTCATATAATCCGAGATGTCCCGTAGATTTTGAGTGATTCTAGCCTTTGGTTAGCCTATGTGGCATCGCTTCCAAATTCTTGGTAACACCATTGTAGCAGAAAATCAAGGAATTGAAAGAAATGCCTGGGGTGAAGATGTTGATGTAAATACCAGAACACATACTTGTTTTCATTCATCTTCACTCACATCGATGGTATTTGTCCACTTTTGCACTTTTAGGGTTTTCAACTATTTAGGTTGCAAAGCTTAGTTTGGCGTTGGAATATCGGCAACCAGCCACAAAATCAGGCCTAATGTACATATGTTTCAGAAGAGAAAAAGCGTGAAACATTGCACACTAAGATCAGGTGTCTCCTCTGATTCAAACCCTTTCTCTCCTACTTCTGAAATGATTAATCAAGCAATGAAATCAAAGGAAGATTAAAATCAAGGTCAAGATTAAAGTGTTAGTTCACCCCCATAAAAGGTTTTCGCGGGGCACAGCGGGTGACGTAGGCACGCCATAATGTCGATTTGTTCTAAAACGGGCAAAAACACACTATTTTGGCTGTAGCTTTGTGCACAAGTATCAAAACACAACACCGACTAAAGTTAGAGGTGAAAAATTGCTAGCTGAACACTACGACTGGTGAAAAACATAAGTCCAGTATTGAACGGTGGAAAAGAATGCAAAAAATTCAAATCGGGCGCATGAGCGAACCCTTCTAGAAACCTGTAGCAATTGTAGAATGTTTGTGAAGTACCCTAGCAAGCACCCCAGTAAGCACCCAGGACAACGTTGCCGCAGTCTGGCAACTGTTGGTGGGTGGAGCCATTACCGATATGTGCTTTAGCGCCAGCTAGATTGGCATTCAGGATCTGCACGATCATGGACACGACGGAGTGGTCATAGTTAGTCATAAAAACATACGGATATGAAACACATCACAACACTCTCCCATGACCCGATGGTACCCATGTCCATACACCTGTTGTTTTGACACGTGTGCACAACAATATTCACAACAGTCCATACTCATACGCCCCACTCTCAACCACTCTTGGACAAGGAGCAAAGACCGCCAAAACAAATGGCCACCATGAACTTTTCGCACGCCAATGCCTTGTTTAGGAAGTTAACCCACTCCATGTGCATGCCGATCCTAATGATGGAGCTCACTTGTTGCTCCAGAAGATCACACAAAAAGTGTTGCTTATGAACAATGTGTTTCTTGTGTGCATGGAACACACAAGAGTTCTTTCCAATGTCAAGAGCAATCTAGTTATCGGAGTGTAGAATGATGCAACTCATAGGCTGGCACAACTCACAAAACAGACGGTACAGCCACACCGCCTCAGAATCCTAAGCCCCTAGCATAAAAAACTCAACCTTTGTTGAGCTACTTGTAGTATAACCCTCCTTTCCGTTGTGCCACAAAATAGCGGTGCCACCCAGCAAGAACACGTAACCTTTCCGACTGCTCACATCAAGGCTCTAAGCCCAGTCAGTGTCTGTGTAGCCATCGACTACAACCAAAAACCATCGTTAAAAGCAAAGTCCAAGATACGGTGTAGAAACCACATACCGTACCACCTACACAATTGTGTGAAGGACTCTCGTTCAAGGAAGTTGTGAGATCTATGAACAGTGTTGACTACAAAGGCAATATCGAGTTGTGTGGTAGTGGCCGAGCACATAAGAGAGCCAATGAGGCACAAGTGCACATTCACGTCCATTTTCTCCCCCGATTGTATTGGATCATCAACCTTCAGGGCATTCTTCTTGTTAGGTGTAATGGAGGTTGAGGCTGTGGGAACTGTACCAAGGAGGTCAGAAAACCACTCTCCCACAATGCGGGTCTAACATGCATGATGTAGCAAGAGTGTCTGCAACTGAAAGTTACATAAGATCATCATCCTGAGAAACACATATGCAAGACCAAGGTCATTCATCTTGTAGGGAGATTCAAGACTTCCTTGGCCTGCTTCATGGCCTCTATCCAAGGAGACGCAATCAGGAGGTCATCCACATAGACTAGGATGGCGATGAAGCTCTAAGATGTACATTTGAGAAAGAGGGACGAGTTGGCATCAATGTGTGCAAGAATTTGTACGGGTTAGTATGAGTTAGGCATCTAGGCGCCGAGTAAGTCGTCTTTTGCGCCTCATGGGCCATTGGCCGGAGGCAACCACCGGGTTTGCGACAGTTGCCCAATGTTGAGGTGCTCACCTTGGGTTGCGGAGCACACTGCTAGGTCATAGCAATGGGGGCTATGGACTCGTACGGAAAGGAAGAAACATGGACAGGTGCTGGATTATATGTAGGGGAAGTAGGTGTAGGAAGAAGAAAATGTGTACTTGAAGATGATGTCATTGGCGCAAAATCAGGTGTGCTCATGTTGACACGGGATCAGCTATGTAACAGGGGACTGCCACTCGCACGAGATCACGTGCGCTAGATGAGACTGGCACTAGGATGGGATCAGTTGTGTCGGAGGGAACTAATGAGGCTGTTAGACCCACATTCAAGATGGCCGGATTGTGAGCAACCGGATACTAGACTACTTGTGAGGAGGCCTAGATGGACCCATCCGAGGGACTTGACTCCCCTATCCGCCGGGAATCCACACAGGTGGGAACGTGGTCAATGGCAAGTTGAAAAGTGTTGGATAGGATGCGGTACATGAGAGCCTCAAAGAAGAGTGAGTCTCGAGAGTCAACAATGCGGTGGCGAGTGGGGTTGAAACAACGCCATGCCTTTGACTAGGAGGAGATGTCAAGGAAGGCAAACATGCGACTCCGAGGTGAGACCTTGGACCCCTCACGGTCCTCGGTGTACCAAAAATAGGCAAGGAAATCACGGACAAAAGTGAGATGAAGATCGACACGATGGCCAAACTACAGCTCGTACATTGTGACATGGTCCGGAATAGGACCATGCGGCAGGTGGTTCTAGGCCCACATCATCTGGGAGAAACCCACAAGTACAAAGGAGTTTAGAAGATCGCAATTAGACCACATGGCGCAAACCACATCCTCCATGGTGTGGTTCCAATGCTCAGACACGCCGTTTTGCTATGGTGTAGGAGGGATAGAGAGACGATGAAAGACACCGTGTTCAACAAGGTAGATATCCACATTATCTAATAACTTGCCACAATTTGAGCAAAACATGTGAAGGGTGTAACGAGACTTGCGATTCGCCATCACGAGCCATAGATGGACTGTTAGGTGGCTTTTTTTCTTATGGCGAAGGCTGTAGGCCCACCTCATCCGGGTCATTTCATCAGTCAAGGTGAGAATACATCGAGTCCAATGTGAGAGGAGCTCGATTGGGAGGGGACCAAGGAGATCTGAGTGGACCAACTCTAGTGGATATAGTGTCCGAGAAGTGGAAGCAGGATAAGAGCTGTGGTGTATTGCACGTGAGTGTAAAAGAGAGTTGACCCTGGTTGGATTCTTCAAGGAAGTCACGTCAAAACCGTGGGCTGGTTGAGTTTGAATAAGTTTGGACACAATCTTTTTTTTTTTTTTTAGCTCACATGGCGGAGACGATGGTGCGAAAAATGCTCGTGCTCAGGGGAGAGAACACCAGTGGTACATGCGCTGAAGAGGGAGAGGGAGAAAAAAGTATAGGGAGTGCAACAAGACACACAACACAGGTTATCAACAATGGATGCACAAAGAGTAGTGGCATGGATGTCCAAAGCAGTCACTGTGGCAGGGTCAACAGAGTGCTCAACAGTGAGACTCATCCATTTACATGAACGGACAAAGAATAGGCTGAGCTTAAGAGCAGGAACAAGAAGTACATTAGAAATGTACAAATGGCCAGAAGGACCATTAAAAAACACAACCCTCACTCCCTGAAGAGACAACGACTGACCAAACCATGTGCAAACAGATTGAACAGACACAACGGGACCAAGCATGACAAAGTCACTACAACAACACGTCATGTGGCCGGCTAAACCGGATTCATTGATCTAGGTGCCACTTGGCTCACGACCAGTTGGTTGTATTGAAGGACATGCTGTTGAACAATCTGCCTCTGCTAGACATGTAGTTGAGGACTCGGGACAACCATGAATAGCAGAAATGTGTGACTTGTCAAGCTAGGTGATACTGTCATATCCATCCTCATCAGAAGCGAACTGAGCTCCTCCACAAGAATCAATACGAGCAACAGAAACAGTAGGACAAGCTGTGTGGTGACCGCCTGACTGTGATAACACACTCGTACCTCCCTGAGTATGAAGTGCCAAGAGATGACAAAGCTCCATGATCGTGAAATCCTGAGGGTCCATATCACCGCTGCTGCTTGGTGAAGCAGCTGCGACTGCTAGTCATGGTCACAGTGTGACCCGTGTACGTGCCACTGAAGGACATCCACTATACATGTACCACCTAGAGGCCGCGCATGATCTGAGGCCCATTAAGGTGCTGCTCACACTCTTTGTATCGATGAGTGCCTCCACAGTCATAGCAATGGATAGAACGTGCACTGCCACTAGCTGGCTGTTACTACTGCTGCTCCTGTCCCTTGCTCCATCTCTTTTTCTCCTTCTTCCCCTGTGCGGAAAGTGCAATGACCTGAATCTGGCCACTTGGGATAGTGGAGGAGGAGGAGGAGGAAGTGGTGGAGGTGGACGTGGAGAACTGGGACAGTGGCATAGGAGTGGTTGCAGTCACTGTTGCAACAAGTGGACTAAGCCGATGGGCGATAGCAACCTTGTGAGCCGATGTCACTTGGAGAAGGTAGAAATGAGCCCAAGGAGACAGCTACAATGACGTCAACAATCAAAAGAGGGCCACACATTCAAAGCCCGTAAAGAGCTACACATGGTCCAAGTGCGACCCGGTCATGATTTTATCAAGTTCCCATAGCTCCAGCCTGCCAGTCTCCCTTGGCACTGCGTAGAGCAGATCGCAAATCGCTCTCACTTGCCCTTGTTGGAACCCCGCTTGTCAAAGTTTTGACCCAAAATCTGCTAATGTCAGTGATGCTTATGATGATCTAGCAACCCTTTTTTTCTGCCAACGTAATCTACGCTAGCATTCTTTCAGTGACGTATGCTATGGCCAAAAAAAAAAAAAAAGTCACATGGACATTGCGTGATGAAGGAAGGGCGGTAACCTGTCACTCCTTATATGTGGTTACATAGGTGTTGCGTAGGCACACAGCCGTGCAGCAGTGCTTCATAGCTTCTTCTGTGCTACGTAACAATAGTAATTGTTACTACTGTTGCTGCACTGTTGTAGTTGCTACCGCTACAGCAATGCTGCTGCTGATGATGATTTCTCTGCTGGTGCTGCAACAGCTGCAATACTATTGCCAGTATTGCCATGCTGTTTTTGCTGCTTGAGGCTGCTACTGCCACTGGTTCTGCTCACTTCTGCTGCTGCTGCTCGTTGCCACAGAAATTTCAAGCTACTACTGCTCGTAGCCGCCTTCTTGAGCTGCTGATGTGATCTTCTTTTGTGCCACATGCGTGACCAGACAAGCACATGCTGCCACCTGGACTTGCCGCTGCTGCTCGGTGTGGCTGCTGTAGATCTTTGCTGCCACTGCAGCTGCTACTGTGGTGGTGGTGGTGGTGGTAATCCACGTTGCCACTGGTGATTTTTCCACTCACTCTAGCGGTTGTGCTGTGACTTAAGTGCTGCTACTGTTGGACGACGTCTTTGCCGCCAATTTCTGCCGCAACAGGTTCAAGGATACATCTGTTGCGGTGACTCTCACTGCTGCTACCGGTGTTGCAGCTTTGCGATGTAGCTAAAAAAGGAAGGTCTCGCTGCTCTGATATGATGAGAAGTTTCTAGAAAGCCTTTTTGCCTTGTTGCCGCTGACGTGACGACACCGTCCAGTCAGTCGATGCAGTACTAAGCAATTAGGTGCAGGAAACAATAAGGGTTAGGCTAGGGAGACACCCAAAGTCTCATAATCTTTCATAGCATGGTAACCGAGAGAGAGAGAGAGAGAGAGAGAGAGAGAGAGAGAGAGAGAGAGAGAGAGAGAGAGAGAGAGAGAGAGAGAGAGAGAGAGAGAGAG
>SZWC01025332.1:626-31100 GCA_023375785.1 Penium margaritaceum
GCCCAAGAGAGGGGGGGGGGGTCCGGTCGGTCAGGCCCGTCGTGCCCCCGGAGGGCGCGACAGCGCCGGCCAAGCGCCGGCGCTTGAGCCGACGCGTGCCGGCCAGACGCCGCCCCCCCGCCGGCTGAGAGGGGCAGGGGAGGCCGACAGGCGGCCCTCGGCCGGCTGCACGCTAGGGGGGGAGCGAGCCTCCCCCTCCAGTGTGCTCGCCGCGAGGGTCGAGCCAAACCAAAAAGAAAAGGAGAAGAGAGGGGGGGGGAAGGGGGCCTCGAGTGGGGCACCCCAGAAAACCCCAAAGGGAGCACCCGAGGAGGTGACACCATCAAAAACAAAAAAAAGGAAAAATAAAAACAAAAAAAAGGAGGAGGACAAGGGGGTCCTCGATTGGGGCAGTTGAGTAAGGCCCGGGAAGGGGTACCCCACTCGCGTCCAGCGTTGGTGAACAAAAGAAAAAAAGGGGGGGGTGAGTTTTTTTTTTCATTATTTTACTTTCTAATGTGGCTTGAGACCAATACCGTCGGCTGACGATGCGAACCGCTGTAGCAGCAGCCGCCGCGAGAGTCGCAGCAGCAGTAGCAACAGCGAATGTGGCTTGAAACCACACCCGTCTGTTGACGACGGCAACCGGTGCAGCATCAGCGGCACTGAAGGTGACTTGAGGTCGCACGTTGCGACAGTTGCGCCATCGTCGACGGGTGCAACATTGTAGCAACACACTACGGCTGAGGTTGTCACCTTGACTGACGACATCGCAGCCCGTCTGAGAGACGTTGCTGCACTCGTATCCCTCTACGTGGTGCTTTGCACCACCGGGGTTGAGTGTGTGAGATTACCTACGCTCAGCTCTCGACATGAGCTGCGTAGTGTGGCCGTGGGCGTTGCCATCGCCGTGGTCTGTGCCTGAGCCTCAACCCTGGCAGCCGCCACAGGTACAGTGGTCCATGCAGCCGTGGCACGAGTCCCACTTGTCCTCAGGATTTTCGTGCTATTACTGTCGAGATAGGCAGCATGGCTGGCGCCAGTACCGACAGCGCCCTCCTGAGTGGCATCCCCCCTGGGTACGATCCTCTCCACCTCCTTCAGTGGATACGTCACCGAGTGATGCCACAGCGCTTCTGCGTGGTGATATGGCCGCCCTACACATGGAGGTCCGGAACCTCAAGCGCATGGTGCAACAGCTTCTTGACCACGTGACTTCCGAGCGAGCTGCCACTCCGTCCCAGGTGTCGCCTCCCACTTCATCCTCATCTTCCTCCCGATCCTGCATCCCTTCCTCCGACGATGCTAGCATACCGGATCTCTCGTCTACATCCGTTGCCCTCCGCTCCGTCTTGGAGGCTGTCGGCATCATACCGACGGACGGACCCACAGCCCCTCGTCGCACCGCTCGTTCTTGCTCTCGTCGTGCGCGACGGCAAGCTACTCGTCTTGCACGGCGCGCACAGGCAGCGACACCAGGTGCGACTGTGGGAGGAGTCACACGTGACGAGACCCCCTCGTCCCCTGTCCTTGGCTTGGTCTGCCGAGTCCCCACAGCTCCTGCCGAGGTGTCAGTCGTGGGGGGGATGGTTTGTCNTGCTGTGGAGCGCAGGATGGTTGAGGCGGATGACGCTACACAGCAGGCTCAGTTAGCACAGTGTTCGGTGGGGGGCGACGTCTGTCGTGACGGAGACTCTTCGTCAGAGGAGGATTGGTCCGATGCTGAGTCAGAGTCAGGGATGGAGATGGTGATCGTTGATGCCTTGGCGGATGACGTGACGACGGCCGATGCCGGAGCTGCGCCCGACGACATGCACGCATTAGCTGGTTTGGAGACAGCTGCCATGGTGCCAAGAGCAGCAACAAGAGGAGCAGGAGATACAGATGCTGATGCTCGGCCCATAGCTGACGCCCAGGTGGTTCCGGTAGATAGTGTTGGGCAGCAGGAGGAGGTGATGGACTGCCAAGACGAGGCAGACTTCCTCTATGAGGACCAGTCGTCCGTTGTGGAGTGGTCAGACGCAGGGTCAGAGGCAGACGTAGAGGCCCAGTGCGCTGCCGTATTTGTAGTAGCCGTGGCACGAGCACGAGATGGCCCCTCGGTGATAGCAGACATCCGCGTGTGCGACATGGAGGATGCAGAGCGAGCTGCGGACCTCCGTCCCCTCGCTGCCCTGACCGATGTCGTTGGCACCATGGCGGTTCCAGCCGATGACACAGCTACAGTGGTGGCTACAGTTCCTGTACACGAGGGCCTACGCTCCGCAGTCGACGAGCAGGAGGCACTGGTGCCTCGAGCGAAGGCGCACGTGCAGAGTCTCATGGTCGAGCTCCGGGAGGCCAGCAGCCGTTCTTACACAGTGGATGTTCCAGCACGATGGGCTGTCGAGGAGTGTGTGGAGGATGTACACAGGCATCTCGAGGCAGTCGAGTGCTCTCTACAGGATGCACGTCTGGGACAGGCGGACCTCCAGCAGCAGGTGGATGATGGGCTGCGCACCAGGGGTCACGAGGAGCACCACAGCACTGACCGCACCTTTGATGACCACGACGTCGCCGCGGATGCAGCAGTACCTACACATGCCGACGTCCGGCCAGCAGCTGACGGCCGAGCGACAGGTGTGTCATGAGCAGCAGGTGTCTTCGCAGCAGTTGTTCCTACAGCTCCAAACAACTTACGTGACGACTCATTCTCTTGCGCTCCCGCTCTACCAGCACCTCGTGGCCCGCCGGCACTTCAGTCGACGACTGACGTAGAGGACATCGACTTGTGCGACGAGCAGGCGCAGCTCCACTCTTTCCTACGGGGTGAGACCGCGAGGCTACAGGAGGCTCTGACTCGTGCCGACACGCACACTATCGAGGTCCACCGTCAGGTTCGTTGCGCGACTGACCGTCTACATGCCGCAGATGCAGCCAGCCGGTCGACTGCCGCTTCAGAGCTTGTCGAGCTCCACACGCGCCTCGATGCTACAGAGGCCGCGAGGCGATATGCAACTTAGCAGCTGGAGGCCATACAGCAGGCGATTGTTTGGGAGGAGGCCCTCAGTGCTGCACCAGTCACATCAGCAGATGACGACAGTAGTGACGACTACAACAGCGATGACGATGATAGCGACGACGACGCTCCGGGGTGAGGCTCTGTGCGGACACATCCCACCAGCATCGTCATCACCCTTGCTATTGCTGTGCATGGGTATGTGGCCATGGGGGAGCCGCGCTCCCTCCTCACGGATTGTGTTGGGAGCAGCCATCAGCTTTGCTCGTCCTGTCAGCCTCTGTAGCCCAGGGGGAGTGTTGGTGTGTGGAATTTGGTCTGACACCTTTTTGAGGACAGCGAGGTTACATAGGGTGCGGCACAATGCTACGGTCTAGGTTATGCTGGTCGAGACCCGCGCACCTGGTGAGTTTCACCGGTGTGATGTGGAGACCCATTGCCTATATGTGTTATGTATGATCCATGCTAGGTTATGCTGGTCGAGACCCGCGCACCTGTTGAGTTCTACCGGTGTGACGTGGAGACCCATTTCATACATGTGTTATGTATGATACATGTATGATGTGGTCGAGACCCGGACACCCGAAGACACTTTTGTGGGGCCACGAGGAGACCTGTATCTCTGTCTCTCTTGCTTGATATTTGACACGTACGTGTGTGATTCACTTCGTGCATGGTCGAGACCCGGGCATTTGGTGGGATGCACCATTGTCACGAGGAGACCCTGTGCTGTGGTATGCTTGATCAGTGCTCGCTATGATTGGTTCCCTGAGCCATCATCTCTTGCCTTCGCTCAGACATCATTACGTTGACAGTTGTTTCAGCCAGGGGGAGTGTTGGTGAGTGTGGCTTCCACCTGTCATGAGCGACGGCAAGGAGAGCAGCGCTACAGGAGAGCGCGACGACATGATCCCGGATGCAGACACCGGAGACACCGACGCGTTGGCAGGTGGTGGACCTCCACTCGGAGCTGACCGACGACTGCCCCAGCATCGTGGATGCTGTCTCGGACCTCCTGCAGATTTTCTGCAGTCTATCCTTGATGCGGACGCAGCTGGCACCGGAACACCGAAGAGTGGTGGCTCCATCGACCAGCAGCTGCCAGAGAGCTGCCACGACGCACTGGGTGCTTGCCGGGGTGCTTTGCGGTTTTTCTGCAGACGCTAGAGTTTTCTCGGTGGACTGGCTCTTGAGCCCGATTTGCATGTTTTGTATTTCTTGTCCACCAATCGATCTCGGACTTGTGTGTGTGACCAGTCGTAGCACCCGGCTTGAGATTCTGCATCTCTAGGTTCAGANTTCCTGTCCACCGATCGGTGTCGGACTTGTGTGTGTGACCAGTCGTAGCGTCCGGCTTGAGATTCTGCATCTCTAGGTTCAGACGGCGTAGCGTTCTGATTTGTCTGCGCAGAGTTATGGCCAATATAGTGTTTTTGGGCCGGTTTTAGGACAGACCTTGCACTGCCACGTGCGACACCTGTCGTGCGCCGCGGCAGGTATTTATACTGTGGACTTGTCATTTGTTATCTCTCTCTGCATTTATATTCAGTTTGAGTTTCCTGACACTCTGTTCGTGTCCCAACCCAGACCCTTGCAGTTTTGTCTCTAACTTGTGACTGCTGTCACACGCTGACCTGGCGCTGACGCCTAGTGTCGCGGCAAGTGGTTAGGAAGGTTCTAGGAAACTTCTCAGATATGAGAAGCATCTTTACAAATCAAGATATGTCTCGATGTGTCAAGAAGTCGAATGAAAGGTCGTGAAACTTTTGAAGGGGATTCACGAGAGTGGTCGAAGTTGTCAGAAAGTTTGGGAAGGCTCACCGAAGTACGAGGGCAGTTCGTCGAATTATCCTCAGCCGTCAGGATGAAAACCAAAGTCTCGACACGCAGTCGGCTGTTTGTGCAATAACAGAAGTACCCACTTGGAAAGATAAGGGACTCCTCTATATTTGATACGTAACACTCCCCCCTCCCCCCCCCCCCCCCCCCCCCCTCCCTCGCGACGGCCCAATGCGCGTACACATGTGGTCCGGTGACGGCGGTTATAGCCGTCGATTAGGTGATCGATGTCTCGAGGTTTTTGTAGGGTTCCCAGCTGTTATGCGCAGCGTTGTAGCCATGCCACTTGAAAAAATGTTCTGTCGTTTTGCCACGTTGTTGATGGCCAATAATGTCTTGGATTATGTATTCGGTTTCCTCGTTGATTTGTACAGGAGGAGGGGGAGGGAAATCCCTTCCGAGGAGTTCTCTTTGGGGTCTCGGTAGTGCATGAGTCTGCTGACATGGCACACCGGATGAACTTGCATAGTGTCTGGGAGCTTGAGTCGCGCAACCACGGGGGTTTGCATGCGCTCGATCTCAAACGGTCCCAACCATCAGGGTTTGAGCTTCAAATATTCGGCTCTGCGGAGTTTGATGTTGGCCGAAATGAGGACGTTGTCGTCGGCGACAAAAACATTGTCATTGCGATGCCGATAAGCTGCTCGTTTCATAGCTGCTTGTGTCTTTGTGAGTGTCTGTCGTGTTTCCTACCTGATGGTGGAGAAGTCCCGGCGTTGGACGTCAACCGCAAGAATGTTGCTTTGACTGGGTAGTCCGGCTGGTGTGGCGGGAAGTTTTCTATGCAGCACATCAAACGGAGTTTTACCCATTGCGCTGCAGATCGCCGAATGATATGTGATTGCGACGGTCGGTTGTTTTCGTGCCAAAATCCGTCCCATGGGTTTCGCATAATGTTCGGAGAATTTTTTCAAGCGTCTTATTGTTCCACTCTGTTTGGCCATCGGTTTGAGGATGGAATGCCATTGATAGCTGGATTCGGTTGCCGTAAGAAGTCATCAGTTTGTGCCAAAAACAGTCGGTGAATGAACCGCCCTCGCTCGTGATGGTTCTCGGTATGTCGTGTAGCCGCAAAATGTTGTTTAGAAATAGTTGTGTTGTTCCTTCGGCGGTGACGGTGGTCGTTGTTGAGATAAAATGGGACATTTTGGAAAACCTGTTGACGACCACGACGATTGCGTCATATCCCTTGGGTGTGACTGGTAATCTCGTGACGAATAACATTCAGTCCATGGTTGCATCGGAATAGGAAGCAGTTGCAGAAGTTTGGGTGGCCGAGTGCCACGGGATTTTTTTTGCTGACACGTGTCGCATGATTTGCAGAAGCTGGCCACGTCAGATTGCATCTGGTCCCACTTGTAGTTTTTTTGCCAGATTTTTCAGCGTCTTGTGCTCTCCAAAGTGTCCACTTGGTCCGGTGTCGTTGCATACTTCGAGCAGCATGCGGCGAAGTTCTTTGTTTGGGGGAACGACTACTTTGCGAGTGAATCGTCGCTGCCAATAGGGTGTGTCCTACCAAAAATTTGCCTTGTCGTATCCGCCATGTTGGTCGTAGCCTCAAGTAAACAGTTGCTCAAGGTACGGATCTCGCTGCAGTTGTAGCGTTGTTGCCTCAACCATTAGGTCGGGTCAGCTGCAAAGTGCATCTTCTTGGTTGATTTTGCCTGGCCGATACTCCATATTGTAGGCAAACCCAGATTTAAGGAACACCATCCATCGGGTTTGACGTCAACTGAGGTTCAGCTGTGTCTCTAAATGTTTCAATGCATGGTGGTCGGTGCGTAGAATGTATCGGCGACACTCCAGATAGACTGCCATGTCCTGAACACACATACAACCGTAAGCATTCTTTTTCTCGTGTACGACGTGATTGAGTTCCTGTCTTCGTAGTTTTTGAGACATGTATGCGATTGGTTGCTCGCCATTGCTGTGGTTTTGCAAGAGGACTGCATTGATGGCTCGATTTGAGGCGTCCGTAGCCAGGACGTTGTCAACCGTTTGATCTGCCAATCGTAGGGTTGGAGCCGAGATCAGAGCATTCCGCAAAGTGGTGAACGCTTCTTGTTCCTTGTCTCCCCAATGCCACTCATTTTCTTTTCGAATGAGGTTGGAGAGAGGTGCTGACACTCGGACGTAATCCCGTACGAAGTGCCGATAGTAATTGGAGAAGCGGAGGAAAACTTGAACGTCTTCAACGTTGGTCGGTGTTGGCCAATCAGTGACTGTTGCTACTCATTTTGCATCAATGGTGATCCGTCCGCTGTTGATAACGTGACCCAAAAACTCGATCGAACGGCAACCAAAGTCACACTTCGAGAGTTTTCTAAAAATCTTCTCTCTTTGTAATACTTCCACAGCTTTTCGAAGATGTCCATAGTGCTCCTAGGGGGTGCGGCTGTACACCAAAATGTCGTCGAGGTTCACCACGACAACGTCGTCAAGGTACGGGAACAAAAAACTGTTTGTTGCTGCCATGAACGTTGCCGGGGCATTCATAAGTTCAAAAAACATTACCGTTAACTCAAAATGCCGTTATCAAGTTTAGAACGTCGTCCTCTCAATGTCGGCATCCTCCACGCAAATCTCCTGATAACCGCTGTGTAGGCCAATTTTGGCAGAAATTTGAGCCCCTTGGAGTTAATTGAAAAGCTTTCCTACTCAAGGAAGTGGGTAGCGATTCTTAATGGTGGCGTCGTTTAACGCCCGATAATCCACGCACATGTGCATTTCACCAGTTCTCTTTGTTACGAACAGTACAGGTGCAACCTATGGTGACGGATGAACCCCTGTCTGAGCATCTCGTCGAGTTACTTTTTCAACTCAGTGAGCTCGTGATCCCTCATCCTATAGGCCCCTCAAACTGTGGGTCTGCTGCCTGGCTTCAACTCGATGCGGCAGTCGATGTGCTGTTGAAGTGGTAGGATTTTTGGGAGTTCGTCGAGGAAGACGCTCGCAAACTCTTCAATGAGTGGTGCAAACTCTTTGGGTACCATCGCGAACTGTAGAATTTTTATAGGCTGATGAGGCCGATGAGGATGGTGAGTCTGTTGTTGCCACTTTTGCTTTCTTAATTGGCTCAAGATGTATGAGCCACACATGAGCTCCCCGTCGTATGCAGTACTTGGCCACATTGAGTGGTATCGGCTGTACAGATTATTGTTTTTCGGCTACCGCGACTTCCTTTGTTGCTTCTTCCTCTATTATGTCAAATGACGTCTTCCGTGCCACACGTAGAAGTTGCTGCTTGGTGCCGCCGATTTCCACATAGATGTCGTAGTTGTTCCAGTCGACCTGTGGATTGTGTCGCTATAGGACATCTCGTCCGAGAATGATTTTGTGATCACTCATTGGACAGGTCCAGTTACCTCCCGTAGATCTCCCATGTGTAGTCATAGTGGTTCTCGGAGTCTCCGTATTTGCATTTTCCTGTCCACGGATTTTCCTTCAAACGCCCCTGGTTTGGTCTGCAAACCCAACTTGCAAACCATGTTTTTGCTTACAAAACTTTGAGGAGCTCCTCCATCGAATTGTGCCGGTACCGTTCTACGACACTTGCATCCTCGAGGTTGCACTTTTCGCAGTATCACCGGTTAGTCGTCCTCGTACCCCTCATTGAGCTTTGCGATCTCAAAAACCCTCTACAGCTTTGTAAACCGTTCAGATGGGCGATCGTTTGACGTAGATCACTCCTCATGGACAAGATTCGTGCCATTTACTCTCGCCCTCTGCCATTTTCCAACTCATTTTCCTGTGACTTCCCCCCCTTTTTGGCCTGTTGCTTTCTCCAGTAGTTGCGAGCAATGTGCCTGATTTTTCCGCAGTTGTAGTAGGTGTGCGTGTCTCTCTGGTCGACAGCCTCCACTTCCATCAGAGTCGAGGAGTCTCTCGACTAGTTTTTTTTTTTTCGTTTCTACAATAATTGTGGTTAGGAGGTTGCCAGCCGTAGGATTCTTGGATCTGAGTATTGTACTCGGCGCTGTCGATTCTTTTTATTGCGGTGATCTTCCGCGACAAATCGTTCGGGATGCCGAAGATGGCAATTGCTCGGCGGATGTTTGGCTTGAGGCCGTTCTTATAGTCAAAAAAGAGTTTGTAGGGGGCGATGTCTCCACTAGTGATGATCTCACAGAATCTTCGCGTATACTCTACCATGCTGTATTGCTAACGGTGACGTCGGAGCTTGTACCGTGCGTCAGACTACTCATTCAGTTATTTGAATCATGGGAGCATCGCGCGCGAGAATTTCTTCCACTTAGTTGGTGACGTCAGCGCGTCTTGCCATTGCGTTTTGATCTTCTCCAAGAGTAGAACGCCTACGGTCAGCGATATGAGATGGGCGTCGTTGTCCGTTGATGAGGTCCTGTCGGTCTCCTGCTGCCGTTGGATGGTCTTTGAATCCAACCACCGACTCAGAGCCGTGCCACGCAAAAGCGTGGCCGTGATATCAATTTTTTTTGTTCATTGTTGACCCCAGCAGTGGTGAAGTACACCTCCAAACCCGTCAGCCACATCCAAACCATCGGTCCATTAAAATTTACAGGAGCAAACGGTTTTGGTGGGGCCGGACAAATTTTGGGTCGCTCGAGAGTGGGGTATATCACTTGACGGGCACCGCTTCTCATGCACTTGCCTTGTAAAGAGCCTCCATCGCGATGTTGAGTTGTTGGAGTAGATGGTTGTTGATCCCCTGAAGCCCGAAGATATGGTTCTCCAGTTCCTCATTGATTCGCGCTTGTCTTCTCGTACCACCTGTCGTTCCTATTGTTGTCGTTGAGGGTGTCGATAGGGGCAACTGATTTGATCGTCGGAGCTGTAGGGGTCGATCCACCTATTGCGTAGCCTGCCACTCTAGCGTTCATTTCCACTTCAGGGTTCACCTTCATACGCACATTCTGCTCCTCCATCGTCAAAGACCCATTGTTGGTGGTCGGTTGCACTCACTCATTTTACGTCGTAGTCGCAAAGTCTGTGAAGTGTTGACGTGCGAGATGCATTGAAGGCTTGTATGAAATAGTCCTCCAGATGGGTAAAGTAGTCAAATGCCTCCTCAATACCTCTCTGCCCTGATGCCACGTGTTATGCCAAACGGAGCATACATGGTGAACAGGTAGAAGTTGCAAGGATGAACACGATTTGGAATTCGAGACACTTGAGCAATTTACACTTAGAGGTAAGTGTCCTTCGATGAAAAGTGTCAAAATGATCAAACATATACATACAAGTGTCGAGTTATGAATGAGGCATAGTCAGGGTCGTGGGGTCGATTGTCGAACCACGCGTGTTGGGTCATGAGTGGTTGGATTCAAGAAGCTCCGTCGGGAAATCGGGGGGCATTAATGATCCACGGTGAAGATGTGATATGCATATGTTTAAATCACGATATGTCTCAATGTGTCGAGAAGTCGAACAAAAGGTCGTGACAGTTCTGCAGTGGATTAGCAACAGTGGTCAAAGTTGTCGAAAAGTTTGGGAAGGTTCACCAAGGGCGAGGGAAGTTGGCCGAATTCCCTCGGCCGTCGGGGTGAAAATTGGGGTCTTGATGTGCGGTGGGCTGTATATGTAGTAACAGAAATGCCCACTCGGAATGATTAGGGACTCGTGTACGTTTGGTACGTAACACCGAGTGGAAGGTAGGTGGTTCATACGGATGAGGTGTGGGGAAGAAGAAAAGGTTGGAAAATGTGGATAAATTCTAGATATCAGTAGGTGTGTTGTGATAGCAATTGTTGAGTATGTCAAACACGTAAATATGATAGCTAGAATCAAAAGAAGGCATACGTGGGGTCTCTAGTGATCTAGTCCAACGGCCCATGCGACGTCAAGTTGTGAATGGATGATTCAAGAACTTTGCCAAAAAGTCTTGGGATTTCGGGGATATCAGGGTCTGCTTTCATACAAAATCAGGCGCCGTTGAGAAGTCAACCAAACAGTATGTGAACTTCAATATGAATCGAGAGACTTATGTCAACCTTTCTGGAAAGCAATCGAATGTGTCAGAAGCTTCACAAACAAATAATCTTCGTGAGTTGGAACATGTGGCAAAAAAATCTTTGGCCGGTTGGCATGAAATACCTAAGGTTGACGCACGATGGGCCATGTACGGAAGGACGGAAATCCCCACTCATGGATGGGATTTGTATACATCAAGGACGTTTCACTCCCCCCTCCCCCATCCCCCCTCCCTTTGGTCCCAACATCCCAGTTAATGGTGTTAGATAGAGATCGAGACCTATCTCCATCGCAATCATCTCAATTTTTTCTCGTCTCGTTGTCTAGTGCAACACAGTACGAGAAAACATCGATTTGCCTTTGCGTGAGATGATACAAGGCCGAGACACATCATTTTTTGTGTGAGATGAGGAGAAGAATCTCGTATCGCAATGTGGTTTTTGTTTTTTTTGGCAACTCTTGCAATGTCTACCAAGCTTGTAACAACCAATTGCGCATTAGATCTGTCAACACAGAAAGCAGGCGGATTCAGTGCGCAACACATTGTGTAGGAATGGTTGTGGAGGACCCACAAGAGCATCCAAGAATAAATTGATGTAAATACTTTTTCGTTAACAAACCAATGAACATGTGACTCTTTTACTACTTTTAGTTCGCAAAACGTTTTCCCTACATCACTGAAAGCATTCAATTCAATCTCCATACCAGTTTTCTAGCTATACAAAAACTAGTTGCGCGTGCCGAACGCCCCCTAGTCTTCGCCCCCGACGCTTTGAGGTTTTTCCCATCCTGTGGTCCAGATCTCCACTTTTCAAGTGAGATGGCAAAGGAATGACGTGCAGAACTGAAGATTTTGCTTGGAAAATGATATTGACTCAAGTTTTTTTAAGTGTTTCTCGTATTCAAAGTGAGGTCGCCAGAAAGTAGGCGTCTTCCGACTACAAGCGGTAGGACGCTTTTTTGTACACCACCTACTGCCAGTCAGCATCTTACAATTTGCCTATGGCCTAGGATGGGCCATCCACAGAGCCATCACGGGATTGGACACCTCTTCAATCAACTGTTACCCCTCTCTTCGTCCATAGGAAGTGTCAGTAGAGTTAGCGTGTCGCCCCTGGTGGTGCGGAACCAGCAGCCCTTGGAGCAGCGAGTAATGTTTTTTCTTCACCTCTCTATATCTCCAGCTATTTCTAGCTCTGAGGTAGCTACCTCATGACCCTCTAAAATCCCTCCTGTCATAGAAAACACTTTTATCCAATGCTATTGTTTCATCCACATTTGCTGCTACTACACAGGTTGCTCGTGCTTCAGTCAGCACTACTGTCGGTAGAGAAAATCAGACAACCAGAGGCCTCTTGAATTGGCTGTAGTCAATGCATTCACACGGGTTGCTGCAACGACAGACGGCGTAGTAGCAGCAGCAGCCACTTCACTCTCCAGTGTGGTGGCCTCCATCTAAAATTCCATGGTGCTAGGGTCCTTTATAGCTTCCTCATTGACTTCCACTCACCACATCCAGGTTCTAGTCTCTAGAGCTGTAACCATATCCACTCACAAAGCCGCTACCTTGATGGGTGTCGCAACCCTCATTATCTCTACTTCTTCTACCATTACCGCCATCGTGGCATCAACAGCAACAGCACTCCCACATATGTTCTCACTACGTCGCTAGCTCATGTGAGCTTGGCACTCTCTCTTGCCCGTACCCTCTCCATGTTGACTCTATGTGGCATGTTTTTTGCATTCAGGTTCGTTGCCTTACAGCACAGCCCCAGCAACGCACTCACTATACCTTCCCACATCACATTGGGCAAGGGAAACTCTGCCAATATTTTCTCAACAGACTTGCGTCTCTAGCACCATGTCGGTTGACGACGACAAGTATGGTACATTTCAAGCAGAGCTGCAATAAGACTGCACTGCTCCCTAAGCTGCACTCATCCCCCAACTTAATGGATAGGAAGAACTGCGTAGTGAGCAAGCTCATCAGGAGACATTTGCTGATCATGTTGTTGCTTTGGTCATCAACTGTCTCCAACCCACACTACGTGCCACTCCCTCTGCTTCCACTACGGCTTGTATGTGTGCTACGCTCTCCACTACATGTATTTTTGCATCCTCCATAATTGTTTCTCTCTCTTCCGACCCTCCTGTTGTCATTGCTATTGTTGGTGCAATAGTCGCCAAAGCAATTGCATTGCCAGCACAACGCAAACCCCACTTTGATTCTTTGCCACTTCACCTCTAGTATTACCTTTTCCTCGTAGGAAGTCCACTTCACTGCATAGACAAGGTGAGAAGCTATCGGAATACTACCATTAATAAAATCCATTCGCTCTTCCTCCCTTTGTCCCTGTCAACTCTGATTCTGATCCCAATGTCTTATTCATGCTGGGCCCGATGATCTCACTGACGAGGTTGGATCCTACAATGGTGATACTACACGGCACACGCCTGCTATATTTGTTGGCGCATATGTACTCATGAAGCGTTGCACTACAATCACAGTGCATGTTGAGACCACCGATGTAGAGCGTCCTCATCGTACAGTTTAAAACGATGTATATGCGTGCTGATGAGACCACCGATGCCTACTGGGCTCACAGCCTCCGCCTAGTGCGTGACCCCGACAAGGCAGCACCTTGACAGCTTCCCATTGTCCTCTCCATCATCAACAGCCTTATCTTCCAGATTTTCAACATTTTTCAGTGAGGTGAAAGCCTCTTAGCTTGAGTGTCTCGTAATTATGCCCGTTCCAAGCAATGCTCCTCCAGGTATTGGTGTCCTCTGGAAGTTCACTGCTCAAAGCCTTGATCAGTGGATCGCCTCGCAAAACAAACGCATCCACCGTACAATAGTCACAGCCGCTACCACTGCCATCCTCTCCTCATCTGCATCCATCTCTACCTCATCGGCTTCTACATCCTACCTGCCGACCACTTCCCTCCTCATTCAAGGGACTACCAAGGTTGGAGAAGAGGTCGAGGGGGCTGCGTGTCTTTTGCATTTGGACACAACAGGCATGGTAAAAGGGGTACAAGGGGTTCGGCGGCTCATCCTCCTTGTTGTCCCGCCGCCTGTGGCCAGCAACTCTTACCTTGCTCTGCCATTGCCACTGCCAGTCACGTCCCTGCTTCTGTTTGCGTGCCGGCTAGCTTTTGGATCCTTGAAATAGGGGCGACCCATCACATGACCTCCTCTCGCTCCTCGTTTCTCTCGCTCAACATTGTTGGCTCTGTTCTTTTTTTTGGACTGGCTCCAGCCAACTTCTCCCAGTTCAGGGTGTTGGGATGGTGAAGTTTGTTTGACCAGGAGGGGAACTTTTGTTGCGAGATGTGATGTACGTCCCCTCTCTTGAGCTACGTCTTCCCTTTGTCACGATACTCAATGACCGGGGCATGGACTTCTCCTCCAGACGATGCATGGCCTCTGATTTGCACCGCACCACTGGCTGCATCTTGCTGTACGACACTCATTGCCATCACCTTTTTCACGTCCCATGTTTTGAACCTGCACCTGCCAACTGCACATCCCAACTGCTGCATCACTCCCTTTGTCACATCCACACCACTACCATTGTCAGTCTGCTTTGTGAGATTCCCACTGATGGTCTTGATGCCTTGAAATTCCCTCTACCTTGCCCCACTAACAGTCTTGACTGTGCTCAAGGAAAAAATGCATCGGTCCACATTCTCAACTTCTGACTCTTGCACCACGCATCCCATCCACCTTTTGCATGCTAACTTCATGGGTCTCCATGCTTACAATGTCTTGGAGGGGGTTGGTGGC
This sequence comes from Penium margaritaceum, assembly GCA_023375785.1. Taxonomy (NCBI): domain Eukaryota; kingdom Viridiplantae; phylum Streptophyta; class Zygnematophyceae; order Desmidiales; family Peniaceae; genus Penium; species Penium margaritaceum. The sequence goes on from SZWC01025332.1 coordinate 15,181, forward strand.
TATGTCTTTTGTCTTATTGACAACTTCAATCGGATGCACTGGGTCTTTGCCCTTAAGCAAAAAAGTGACGTGTGATCCACACTTCAGTCCTGGCTACCACAGGCTAAGCTTGCCTCTAGATGTCATTTGCGTGTCTTCCGATTGTGACCGTTAAGGGGGAGTTCATGGGTCCCACAACCCGGTTCCTCACATCTTGCGGGATGTTTATGGAGTCGTTGGCTCCATATACACCAAATAAAAATGGTGTCTCCAAACGCTAAAAGCGGACACTCGCCGACGATGCCTGCATTCTTCTCAATACTTCTAACCTACTCCCACTCTTCTCTTTTGACCACGTTGTACATGACTTGGATGTAGAACTGTGCCCCTCACAGTTTGCTCCCTTTTCATGCCACACACTTTGAGCTCTGGCATGGTTGTCGAGAAAATTTGCAACTTGCTTGTGTCTGGGGAGGTGTTGCTACTGTCCGGCTCCCTGAAGATCTTCAGGAAGGCAAACCTAGTCCTTGTGCATGCCTCTCCACCTTTCTTGGTGTTTCAGCCATGTCTTAGGCTTGGCGCTTCTTGGACACAGATCAGTCACAGGTTATCAAATCACGTGATGCTCTCTTCTTTGAGGACGTCTTTCCTTGCAACCTGTCCAGTATCGCTCCACCCTTCTCTCTCTCTCCTCGCTCCGTCGGCTTGGGAAGGGTGGGTTTGTCTCAGCCTCCGGTATCTCAAGAACCCCTCCTTCCTCCACTCGCAAGGCTCCCTCCGCTGAACCTGCTCCTTCCTCTTCACCTGTCTCTTCCAGTTATGGTGATTCTCCATCTGGCTCACTGCCCATCTCTTCCCTAGATTTGCCGCCGGTTCTTCTTTCACCCTTGGCACCCTCCGAGTCTATATCTGTGTCGGACAGTGCCCTGGCCCAGAATCCTACTGGTTTCTTGGCACTGTCTCCAACCAGCATCTCAACTCAGTCCCTAGAACATTCCACTCCTTGCCTATCTTCAATGCCACAGACCTCAGCATCTGATGATGAATCAGAGTCACCTCTTGTGTCTCAGATCCCTCCTGTTGGCCATGAACCATACACACATGGAGGGGAACCTCGTTCTCTTCCTCAGCATCCTCCCAGCTCCACACACACCTAAACGCATCATACACTATGGCTAGCCCTTCTACCCGACCCATAGGTCTCAATGCACTAGGTTTTGCTGTCAATGTCGTCCATCCCAACTGTACAGTGGGCTATGTACTCGTTGCTCACGAGTTTCACAACCCTCTCAAGGCATCTGTTGCTTGCTATGTCGTAGAGTGCTTCATGACGACTGGACTGCACTCACTCCCTCAAAAGCCTACCACTGTTCTGCAAGCTCGTGAGGTAACCGATGCTAACCACTGGAGACAAGCTATGTAAAAGGAGCTGAGTGTGCTCAAGGAACACATGATCTTTGAGCTTTTGGATCTTCTAGCGAGACGCAAAGCTGTCTCGTACCATTGGATTCTTTGGTAGAAGCTGAAGTCCAATGGCAAGGTCGACAGATAAAGGGCTCACTGCCAAGGGATTTTCTTGGATCCCTCGCATTGACTCTGATGAGACATTTGCTCTAGTCGGACGGTATGCGACCGCCAGTGCTCTTCTGAGTTTAGTCGTCCAGCATGACTATGAACCATAAGGTATGGACGTCAACAATGTGGATCTGCATGGCTGACTTGATGAGGAGATCTATACGGTACATCCACCAACTTTCACCAACGACACTGAGAAGGTCTGGCAACTGCGCAAGGCCTTGTATAGGCTCAAGCAATTGCCATACGATTGGAACATGGAGATCTCCTCCACTCTCAAGAGAGGTGGCTATCGTTGCAACACTGTCAACTGTGCACTATTTATGAGTGCACCCTCAGAGCCCATTATGACCATTCTCTTCCATGTCAATAATGTACTTATTGTCTAGCATGTGAAGTCTCTATTGTAGTCCACATACAAGATGGACTTGGACCCAAATCTATTATTCCTTGGCATGGAACTTGAGCGTGATTGTCAGTGTCACACTTTGCACGTGCACCACGCTACCTATATATGCAGTTTGGGAGAGCGCTTTGCCTACTTGCTGGCTGAAACACCCATTGCATCCACACTGATGACACCAGCAGGTTAGCGCCTGTTGAAGTTGATTGATTCATCATTGTTGAGGTAGACCATCGACGTCACAATTTGTTTTAGCGTGATTGGGTCTCTCATGTATCTTGCAGCCACCACAAGAGCGGATGTGGCCTTCTACTTCATCACTTAGTTTTCCCAGTTGCCCCAAAAGAGGCTTCTCTAGGCAGCGCTGCGCGTTGTCCGTTATGTATTGTCCACGTCATATGTAGGACTGTGCTACAGAGCACATCCCTCTGTGGTTGCTGATGGATACATATATAGTGATTGAGCACACAACATCGATGCTCGCAGTCTACCGGCTACATCTTCCTTGTTGGTGGGATTGCTATCTCTTGGGAAAGTGGAAAGTGGGGATGTGCTACACGCAGCTCTAGTGAGGCAGAGTACGTGGCACTTGGTGTAGGTACGTGTGTGAGTGTGTGGCTGTCCTGCTTGCTGCAACAGCTTTGTTTTCCCAACCGTTGCGTCACACTGCGCTATGACAACCAGAGCACCAAAGCCATCGATGAGCATGATCGGATGTATCACTCTTGCACTAAGCACATCATTTTGTGCGTTAGTGCATTGCTGCTAGAGAGGTTCAGGTTGACGGGTCAACACTCAACAACATCGTGCAGAATTTCTAACCAAAGCTCTTACGAGTGGCATGTTCAAAGCATGTGTACATGCAATTGGTCTATTACGCGCTCTTCATGCCCCAAGTTGATGTGCATGTAACTTGTAATTCATTGTTTCACTGATGTGGTTGTGTGTTTTTCCTTCTCTCATGCGTATTTGAAGTGTTTGTCTATGGGTCATGGGAGAGTGTTGGCTATGGTAGTAATACTCAAAAGTGCCCTATCGACCCTAACCACACACATTTTGTCACAGCAGGTGACCAAAACAAAGTGAAGCTCAAGGCACTCACATGGTGGACCATGAATCACTAGCATCTCAACGGAGTGCAAGAGTGGCGCCTACAACATCATGCTCAGTTGTGCTTGAGAGCACAGTTGTTGTTTTAAGAATAATATGCTTGGCATCAACAAAACAAAGAAACACCACATGTAAGGATACATGCATCCACATACACTCGTGGTCGATGTGCGTTCTTGAAAATACGACATGCATGTTTCCGTTGGATGATAAAGGTGGTGCACTGGGTTGCTCATCCTACAAGACCACACTTTTGTTTATTCCAAAGTGTGAGAAACCACACGCGGTGTGCTACCTATTGATCTAGATTGACCCCAAGGTGGCGTCCAGGCCCCACGTCAGACGTTTTGCGTGGGTTGCCCAGTTGACCAGATGCTAACACCTCGCTCTCCACTCACTCCATACCTGAAACTCTTTGTTCGCCTCTTGAACTCTCCAACATTCTACTCCACCTCGTACATTGTGTCGTATGCGCATCACCTACTCTCTGGCTTGCTAAGTATTCCATGCTAGCAAGCCTCCATTGCCTACATTACTCACATGTGAGCTTCACCACATTCGTGGCGTAGCTCACTTTAATGGTGCTAATGTTGTGATGTGAGTCGTCCCCTTCTGTTTGTACAGCTTACAATGACCACTCGACTGTGTCCATGCTCGTGCACATCACTCATGCCAACCCAGCTGGCGCCGGAGCACCGAAGGGTGGTGGCTCCACCCACCAGCAGCTTCTAGACAGCTGCCATGACGTCCCGGGTGCTTGCTGGGATGCTCTGCAGTTGTTCTGTAGTCGCTAGAGTTATCTCAGTCGACTGGCTTCTGAGCCCAATTTTGATGTTTTTCATTGTTTGTCCACTGATCGATGCCGGACCTGTGAATATGACCGGCCGTAACATCTGGCTTGGGGTTCTGCATCTCTAGGTTCAAACAGTGTTGCGTTTGGATACCTATGCGTAGACTTACAGCCAAAACAATGGTTTTGGGCCGGTTTTACGACAAATTGACACTGACGCGTGCGTCACCCGCCATGCTCCGCGACAGGTATTTATGCTATGCAATTGCAAATTGTCATTTAACTCTGCATTACTAAACTATTAGAGATTATGAGACTTTGCGCGCCTCTCTCGCCTAACTCTGGCTGTTTCTTGCACCTGTTTGCTTGCTAATGCGCCAACTGACTGGACCGTGTCGCCACGTCAGTAGCAGTAAAGCTAGGAAGCTTCCAAGCAGTTTCTCATGGTATCAGAGTGGCAAGGCATCCCTTGCTGAGCTATGCAGCAGAGATGCAGCAGTGGCAGTAGCAAGGAGAGTCACAGCTAAAGCCACGGTCCTGGGAGGACCAACCAAGCCACGATGACTGACCGCAACAAACTGCAGTAGTGGAGACACCCTTGCAATGGCATCATCACGTCACCACCACAGGGCAGCCAAGGCTTTCCCAACCCTCTCCAGCAGCAGTTGAGGCACATGATATTGAGAAGGAGTCCGTGAAGGTTCCCAGAAGCTTTGCTCAGGTCACACCTACCATCCCCTCCAGACGTGAGACAGTGCAACTACCCCAAATGACCACTATTCTTGGCGTGTCAGGGCTCCTCAGAATTCTCTTGCAAAAACCTATCCATCGCATCCATTCCTGTTTCATTTGGTGTCCTTTGGGCTCCAAGAAACGAAACACCACTCTCCGATCTAGATTTCCAGATTTTGGGCTGAAAAGAAAACGACTATGTTTTTTTTTTACTTTTTTAAGGTTTTCTTGAACAAAACGACTGCCACTGCATTCAGCATCCTCTGGCGCATAATCGCTCTAAAGTTTGCCTCATTTAGACAATCTTTTATGATGAAATCATCATTGTGGGTGATGATATCAGCACCAACACTTAGCCAAATTCTCCGCTGAAACGTCATTATTTTTTGTGAGCGTTCCGGATCGATGTAAAATGCCAACGATTCTTGATTCTAACAATGTTGACGTTTGGACCCCTACTAAGCATCATTGATGCCGTTGGTCCATGACAAGGACAAGGGGCGAGAAGACCCCTCCTCTTCCTCGACTTCGAGCATCATGAGTCCACGGTCGTAGTCACTAACAATGGAAGAGCTTCGTCGGATGCAGGATGAAATGCACCGCCAGTAGCAACGACAGATCGATGCGCTACAAGAGATCACAAAGTTATTGAGGAGTCATCTAGGAGCCTCACAGTGGACACCAGGAGGACTGGCTAGAGCTGCACCATTTGTTCAACAGACTTTGCCCCATACATCACCGTAGCCTCAGCACCCCTCATCACTTGTTGACACTTGGGGTGCAGAGGAGATGGAGGATGACACAAGTGAGGACAAGATTTGCGTCCTTGAGGAGCGCATTTGTGAGCTGCCACTGGGATCCCAACCTGTCACCCTGCCACCTTCTGGCGTCATGACCAGCCACGTCCTTAAGTAGTACTTATGTTTGGTGGCGTTTCTCTCAATGGTAGTCTCCTTGCACCTCATCCACCATCTCCAGAGCCTGAGGTTGCCCTCCCCACAGAGCGCCGACTGAAGGACTTTGAGACAGCTCCAACCGTTACAAAAGCCATGAGGGCATTGATTGCTAAGAGACCATGTTTCATGTTTGGGCCACTCTGAGGGCGTTTGGCCCTACAACCACAGCCAGTACCAGACTCGCGATGCTCACCAGGTCCAGACAACAACGAAAGTGATGCGCTATCTCCTCTACGCCATGCCATGAGAGACTGTGGTCGGCTTCCAACCCTTCCTGGGTGAGACCAGGACCGGGACTGGAGCAGATCCGCACCAGAGCTGGGAGCTGCCCCTGACACTTCTTGTTACAGAGACCCCTTCCACGAGGGCGGCCCGGTTACGTGATTTCACTCCCTATGTCATTGTGCCAAGGAGCTTGCAACAGACTACTAGAGGCACGCGATGTGCCTTTACACGCACCTTAGGACCGGTGGCAAGACGTAGCTGTGGGCACTCGACACCATCATGATGGGAGCGCTGTTGGACCATGTGAAACTCTTTTAGGCTTCGACCGTGTGTCTCTCTCTCAGTTGTTAGAGTCACTAGAGTTGCTTCCTTGGACCCTTGGCTACTTCCTCTGGGCCACATTGGCTCATGAGACTGCCATTTCCCATAAACAAAGTCCATTTGTTGCAACAGTGACTACGATCCCTCCTACGCCTCTGTCTCAGGTCACCAGTCCCACCTCCACCACTTCCTCCTTCTCCACATCTATCCTGAGCGGCCACACTCAAGGCGTTGTAACGGCCGCATAGGGGAAGAAGGGGAAGGAGCAACGCGGGAAGGGACAGCAGTAGTAGCAGCACCCAGCGAGTAGTGGTAGCAAACGTTCTGTCCATTGATACAACTGTGGAGGCGAGGCGGTCACTGCTACATCGCTTGTGAGAAGCCTCCAAACTATACTCGAATGATGCGCACCCTTCAGGCTACGCACGCGTAACAGAGTGACATACAGTTGGGATGTGTCGCGACCACGACTACAGCAGACACATTCGTTTCACCAGGCAGAAGCGATGATATGGACCCTCGAGGTCGCACGATCGTGGAGCTTCGTCAGATACTAGCACTTTGTACTCCAGGAGGTGCGAGTCTGTTGTCACTACTGAGTGGTTTTAAGACAACTTTTCTTACTACATCTATTTCCCGTGATGATGCTTGCGGTGCAACTCGGTTGGCTTGCAATCAGGATGGACCTAACGGTACAGATCCGTGTTGTTTGTCCTTGTCGTAAGTCCTCTACTACGCTTCCAGCAGATGCAGATGATTCTGTGGCATGTTGCTCAGTGTCGACAATTGGTTGTGAGCCGAGTGGCACCTAGATCATTGAATCAGGTGCCACCCATCACATGACCTGTCGTCGTGGTGACTTTGTTGTGCTCAGTCCAGTTGCGTCCGTTCGGTCCGTTCACACAGGGACTGTCATTCGTGGCTTGTGTAGGGATTTGGGGTTATGTGGTTTCATGGTCCGTTTGGGCCCTTGTAAATTTCTAGGTGCTCTTTTTTCCTGCTCTTGAGCTCAGCCTACACTCTGTTTGTGCATGCACCAGGATGGCTCTCACTGTTGAGCAGTCTGCTGACTATTCCAAGGTGACTCCTCTTGACACACTTACCATTCTGCTTCATGCCTCTGTTGTTGATGACCTCTATCATGTGTCTCATTACATTCCCTCCGTTTCTTCTCCTCCACTCTCTTCTGCATGTGTGTTGGTCACTGGTGTTCTCTCCACTGAGCACCAACGCTTGTTCCATTGTCGCCTCAGTCAAGTGAGCTCAAAGGGTGTGTCCAAGTCCATTTGAAATCAGCCAGCCCTCGGTCTTGACGTTGCTTCCGTGAGAAGCCGCCCAAGACCGATTGTTGCTTTTGCGCCCGGGGTAATATGCATCGTTGCTCTTACCCTGAATCCTCCTCTCGGACACTACACCCACCAGAGTTACTCCACTCGGGCCTTCTCGATCCTCTCCCAGTCAAGTCCCCCTCTGATTGGGGTCCATATGTTCTTGCCCTGACCGATCACATCAAACGCATACTGTGGATCTACAACTTATGCCACAAGAGCGATGCTCCATTGGCGGTCCATCTGTGGCTTGTGATGGCTAAGCGTCAGTCTCCTCACACCCTGCACACGTTTTGCTCGGATCATGGTGGCGATTTCTTAGACAAGATGGATGCCTACTTTGCTGAGCATGTTATCTTTCACCTGTTCTATATCCCTGCTACGCCACACCAGAATGGTATATCTGAGGAGGAACCACACCATGGAGCATGCGGTTCATGCTATGCGATCTGAGCACGGTCTTCTGGAGTCCCTTCCCTTTGAGGGTTTCTCCTACATGACGTGGGCCACCGTACGTTGTGACAGGTATTTATGCTGTTGTCATTTTTCTCTTCATTACTAAACTTTGCGCGTCTTCCTGGCCTAACTCTTCCTGTTGGTTTGTGTGGCTTCCACCCGTCACAACTGACGCCGATGGATTATCCATTTATCCACATTGGTGGTATATGGTAGAGGAGGGCGTGACAACATGACAGACCTTCGTACCGAGACTTCTCCGGCACCTATGACAGCACTGGCGAGACGCGATCGATGCGTTCCGGCAGCCCTGTGGGCCTGTCGGGAGAAAGGAGAGTTTTTTCTATGGGTTGACACCCGCGTATTTGGTGGACTGTATCGGTGCGACGAGGAGACCCGATGGTTGCAGGAGGGCTTCCGATGATCGGAAAGTTGGTTTGGATATCTGGACGCTGATTTCGAGTTTTTCTAGCACTCCTCGTATTTTCTCTGTGTTCAAGACCCGAGCACTCGGAAAGTTGTTCCGGTTCCTCGAGGAGACCACCTTTGTTGTTCTTGTGGTGTATGCTGTGTGTTCTCCCCGTTGACTCGTTTGGGCTCAACAGGGGTCACGGGGCCCACTGCAACTAGGTGTCAAAGCCCCTACATAAGCCCGCTAGGGACTCATTCGTAAAGTCTTCTGGTTCTTTCATATAATGCATTCTAGACTTTGCCAAATCTTTTCCCTCTTGCATTGCACTCACACACAGAGCTCATGTTTGTGTTTGCATGGGCTTGCATGCCCTAGTTTATTTCCAACTTGGTATCAAAGAATAGGGGGACAAGGGAGGAGTAGAAGCAACAGCAGTGGACGGACCGCAAAGAGAACGTGCCACGTGGCGCCGCGCCGGCAGCAGCTTGAGAGAGCGCGAATTGACTGCACGTGATTGCCAACAGTGCGGTGAGCAGCGTAGAATAGCAGCACTGGCTGCTACAACAGTAGTGGTAGTGGCAGCAGACACAGCAGCAGCAACAGAAGAGGCAACTCTTTTGCCGCGCAACAGGAGGAGTGGCGGTAGAGTAGTCGCTCCGAGCAATGATAGTAGCGACGGCAGCATCTGTAGCAGGGGCAGGCGGCAGAATTCGCAACATCTGCACCTACAGGTGCAGTAGCACCGGTAGCTGTTGTGTCACACAGCAGCACTAGCAACAGCAGCAACAGTAGCGGTGGCGTATAGCAGAAGCAGTTGCTACGGCAGCAACCAGCAGCAGTAGTAGCGCCAGCTACTGTGCCTCGCAGCAGCAACAACAGCAGCAACGGTGGCAACAACAGCGGCGGCGCACAGCAGCAGCAGCAACGGTGGCAACACCAAGAAGCAACGACGAGAGCAACAATCAACAGAAGCAGCAACGACGCACAGCAACAGCAATGGCGGCTGCACCAGCAATTACCAGCAGTAGCTGCTACGTAGAGCAGTAGTAGCAGAAGCACCAGAAGCAGCAATAGCAGCACCAACTATAGCAATTGCAACTGTCGTTGCAACTGCTGCTACCGAAGTGAGGAGGGCCTCGTAGCCGTCCTCTGAAGGCCCCCTCCCCCTCTCTGGGAGAGTGCCCCTCGAGCCCCAAGAGGGGGACCCCCTCGGAGGGGGGGCCGTCAAACCGGTGAGCCCCCTCGACCCTGTCGGCCGACCAACGGAGGGAACTGACGGCGAGAGAGGGGCCGACCTCCCCGCCCCCCCTTACGCTCCTACCCACCTTGCTCGCTTGCACCAGCGAGCGAGCGAGCGAGCGTGCACACGAGGCAGGGGCCAGCCCCCCTGTCGTCTCTGTTTTATCCATTGCCCCGAATGAGGAGCGATCAAGAAAGGAGGAACGAGAAAAAAAAATGAAAAGGGGCCGCACCTAAAGGTGAGTGGAAAATAGGAAAAAAAGAAAAAAAACAAAACAAAACAACGGGGGCTGAGGGCAAGAAGAGGGGAGAGCAAAAAAAAATCTGGAGGGTGAGGGCAAAGAAAAAGAAAGGGAGTTGAGGGCAAGAGAGACAAAAAAAAAGGGATCACAGAGAAAAAAAGTTTTTTCCTTGTGCGGGGCCATGGAATAACCCGGCATCACACGGAAACCTGCAGTAGCAGCAACCTCTACAACAACAGCAGTTTTCGTAGCAGCAGAAGCGGTGATTGCAACAGCGGCGGTTGAAGCAGCACTCATAGTTCCGCCTTCCCGGCTGACAGCGAATTATGTTTTCGGCGACGATCCCCGTTTCGAGACGCGTCGTGGACCGGTGTCTCCCTGAGGCCCGTTGATTGGTGTACCCATTTCATTTCGTAGGATCGACGGTAGATTCGTGTCTGTTCATCTCCGAGGGCTCGGTCGTCTACTGCTTAAAGCAACGGCCACACGTGCAGCCGCCACCCCTTCAGTTCTTGGAGCATTCTTTGCTCCATTAGTGGCAGGAGCAATAGTAGCCGTAACTAGTCAGACTCCATTCTCCGGGGGTACTCTGGTCGTGCAGCTCGTTCCATCTGGTCACGTTTGCAGACCCCGCCGCCGTGACCTCAGGTGTGACAGTACCTACTGGTCTCATTCTCTCTCATGGCTTGGTGTTTACCACCAGGAGTAGGTGTCCTCGGCACCTATGCATCGTCCAGCGCAAGAGATGAGTACGTAGAAATTTGAGTAGGCACCTTGTGTGTTCGCCCACTATTACTGTGGTGATGGACATCATGGTTGGCGTTGCTGCAAGACGCGCCCTTGCGGCTGGCATCCACCTTGGCTTCGGCCTTGTCAGAGCATGCGTCCTCCACAGCATACGGATCTGCCCAGCAATGGTAGATCCCCTAGCTGGACCTCTGGCAACAATACTTACCGAGATCCATGGCTAGAGAGAGATAATGCGGCGTCTTTATGACCTCTTCGTCACCGAGCGTACTTCTGCTATTAGCTCATCAACAGCATCTTCGATCACATCTCCTTCATCCTCTCCTCCTTCCTCATTCAATGGTGTCTGTTCAGCTCCACCTTCCAGCCAGTCCCAAGCTACCGCCATCCTTTCGATCCTCCACTCTCATGCGACCACGACGCCACCGCGTGATGACATGCCTCATGTAGACGTTCCAGTCGTGTGTCTCCGCGGCATCGGCATCAGCGCTCCGTACGCCGTGCTTGCGCCAGATTTGATACATCCTCCACCTCCTTAGCTTCCGTTGCTGTCGAGGGGCAATGTGGTCACCGTGCATTGCCTGTTACGACCCTATCTACAGGATCCGCACTCGTGCTAAGTCGTGGTGCCCGAGCGTCAGCTCAGGTTCATTCAGACAATATGCCAACAGCACATGACGTGGAGTCTGATCCCGACATGGCATTTATGGTGGAGACTTGCGTGTGATCCAGCTCAACTTCCACATCTGGGCTGGATCCAGATCTTGAACAGCAGTAGGCTACATCAGGAGGAGCGCAGTCACGGCGTCCCTGGGCTGTGCCACTTGCGACTCCGACTGGTGGCGGCCCCGCGGCAGCACATGAGTCCCGTACAAGTTGGAATGCGTCAACCGGACTTTTGGGGGAGAGTGTGCAGCTGACTTGCACCAGTCCGGCAAGGGTTGGAGTGCTTGGGACGTGCATGTCATCGAGGTCGACATCTATACTGGGGGAGGAGCCGGACTTTCTGCAACAGCAGGTTGCATCAAGAGGAGTGCAGGTCCCGCTTGCCTGGGGGGTGCCACTCGCGACTCCGACCGGTAGTGGCCTGGCGGTGGCACAAGAGTATCATGCGGATCGGGATGCCCCATACAGATTTGTGCGGGCGTTGGTGCACGAGACTCACACCAGCCGGACAGCGGTCACAGTGCATGAGCACAGTTAGCCGGCTGGTTTTTTGTAGGTTGATGCATTCTTGAGAGCAGCAATTCTGAGAGATGTCACTGGGACATGTGCTGCAACACACAGAGCAAGCTCCATTATGTCATCTACGCTACCTGAGGACCAGCTTCAGCATGAGGGGTCGTCCATGTTCCCAAAGTCTGCGGGTTCCCGTACACACAACGGCGCAATGACACACATGACGGAGTCACATAGTGGTCCTCACTCCATTATCGAGCAGGTGGCAGTGACCAGCCTTCCAAGAGAGACGGTACCTGAGCGCCAGCTCCACTTGCTAGTCGCCTTGTCGGGCATTGTTGAGTTGGAGTCCTGCATACCTGTGTTCACTACGGCGGCAGTTGAGGAAACGAAAGCAGATCCGTACACGCGGATGGAATCACCTCGTCAGCAGGAGCTAAGTTCTACGCTCTCGTGTTCACTTGTTGGTGGCCCTGCTGATCACATTGACGCTTAGGGTGGTAGTACCTGCACGGATGACATTTCCACATGCTCCATGTACTCTAACGACTCCTCCTTCTCCTTTTCTCTCGGCATGTGACTGCTCATTCCTCCTCGTATGACAGACATGAGTTGTGGTGTGGATGCGACACCTGTAGGTGCTTTTGATGTTCTAGCGTCTCAGCACATTGCGAGTTTGGTTGACCCCAAGGTGGATGCAGCAGCACCGGCTCTATCGTCTTCAGCAGCAGTGATACAGATGAAGCTGTACTCACAATTTCTACAGTCTACATGTGCAGCATCCAGTGACGTAGAGTTTATCCTACGCGAGGCAGACATGGGCCACCTCCACATGTCCCATGCGGATTACGCTGACCTGCACGAGCGTGTAGTGATACTGCGATGGGAGATGATTGCGACGTGTGAGCGATTCTCAGAGGAGGAGGGCATCACTACAATCTGCACGAGCTTTCTGCCATCAGCATCTAGCATACCCATACTCGAGGAGAACCTTGTACCAGCTCCGAGTATGACGTCCGGTGGAGACACTGTCACAGGAGAGGTAAGCATGCCTTTGGTTTCCGCCATCCTCGTTCCTTTCGACTCCATCATCGCTCCACCTTCTACTGCTGCCATCACGCACCTACATCCACCCGACTTACTTGCCCCATCATCATCTTCATCCAAGAGTGGTGATTCGGTGCGTTACTCTAGCCCTCCTCTACTGGCAGTACACCCTTGTACCTTAGGGTACTTCATCTTGCCTCAGAGGCCAGCTCCACCACTTCATCCACGCTTGGGTGCTGCTCGCCCATTCCCATTCCTTTGGCATACACAGGTGCATCGCGGCAGAGCGGAGAGAGGAGAGACTGTGAGTTGGGACCCTTGGCAATCACATGAGGACTCGTTCACTCCAGGTGTTACAAGAGCGACGTGAGGAGTCATAGCCGGAGACACCACTTCATCTGTGAGGGTGTGAGCAGACTCGTCCTTGACAGGATGAGCTATCATTTTGTGATGGGAGACTACATGATTTATCGCCCAGGATCTGTTCTCCTACAGTATCAGCATCTCCATCGAGGACTTCGCCACCAGGTTCATCTGCCCAAGGGGAGTGTTGTGTGGACCTTGACCTGACACGACGTCATGGGAGATGCATGGTGAGGGGTCCGTGCTCTGCTATGAGCATACTACAGCAACCGTTATGTGGCTCATGCCACGTGCCTACACAACTACATGTGGATGGTAGCACTCAGTTGGTCGAGACCCGGACACTTGGTGGGTTGTACCAGTGTCACGAGGAGACCATCTAATGGTGTGTCTTGGTGTACGGCTATACTGCTTGTGGCATGTGCTTGCGAGCCGCATTGCGCATGGTGGTCGAGACGCGGACACGTAGTGGCTTGCACCCGTGTACAAGGAGATCCCCCCATGATCATGTGTGTTGGTTGATGATGCTATTATGGGCAGCATACGCACACCTATTGGATTGCTCGTAGCGGTCAAGACCAGGGCACTGGTACCGCTAGTGTCACGAGGAGACCCTCTTGTCATCTGACATGTGCATGATGTGTGTTACACTGGTTTGTGCGCGTGTGTATCACTCCTCTCATGGTGTCTAGGGAGACCTAGAAACTTGGTGGGATGTCCCAGTGTCCACGGAGACCTTAGATGGATAGCAGATGTGTGTGTGTGTGTGTGTGTGTGTGTGTGTGTGTGTGTGTGTGTGTGTGTGTGTGTGTGTGTGTGTGTGTGTGGGTGTATGTGTGTGTATGTCTGTGTGTGTGTGCGTGTGTGTGTGTGTGTGTGTGTGTGTGTGTGTGTGTGTCTGTGTGTGTGTGTGATTGACTGGTGCACATTGTTGTTTGCTATACGTTGTTGTTTCACACCTTCGTTCATTTGTTCTGGCATGGATGGCTATGTCAGCCAGGGGCAGTGTTGGTTTGTGTGGCTTCCACCCCTCACTATTGACGCAGATGGATTATCCATATACCCACATTGGTGGTATACGGTAGAGGAGGGCGTGATGACACGACGGGCCTCCGGACTGTACCAAGACTTCTCCAGCACCTACAAAAGTGCCGGCGAGGCGCGATTGATGCGTTCTGGCAGCCCTATGGGCTTGTCAGGAGGTAGGAGAGTTTTTTCGGTGGGTTGAGACCCGCACACCCGGTGGAATGCACCGGTGCGACGAGGAGATCCAATGGTTGTAGTAGGGCTTCCTATTGGTTTACGTGGCTTCTGCCCGTCATGACTGACGCCGATGGATTATCCATATACCCACGTCGGTGGTATATGGTAGAGGAGGGCGTGATGACACAATGGGCCTCTGGACTATACCGATACTTCTACAGCACCTACAACAGCGCCGGTGAGACGCGGTTGATTCGTTCCGGCTGCCTTGTGGGCTTGTCGAGAGGCAAGAGAGTTTTATCGGTGGGTTAAGACCTGAGCACCCGGTGGACTGAACCAATACGACGATGAGACCCGATGGTTGTACTAGGGCTTCCGATGTTCGAAAAGCCATTTTGGATGTCTAGACGTTGAATTCGAGTTTTTCTAGCACTGCTTGTATTTTCTCAAGGGTCGAGACCTGGGCACTCCGAGAGCTGTTCCGGTGCCTCGAGGACACGACCTTTGTTGTTCTTGTGGTGTGTGTAGTGTGTTCACTCCACAGAATCGTTTGGGTTCAGCGGGGGTGACAGAGCCTGGTGCAGCTAGCTCCCGACGCCCCTACATGAGCCCGCTAGGGGCTCATTTGCAAACTCTCCTTGTTCTTTTATATTCAACGTTCTAGACTTAGCCAAATTCTTGTCATCTTGCATGGCACTCACACACAAAGCTCATGTTCATTTTTCCATGGGCCTGCACGCCTTAAAATGTTTCCAATTTGGTATCAGAGCACAAGGGGGTGTGTTAGGAGCACAAGCAGTAGAAGCACCAGTAGTGGGCGGAACGCAAAGAGAACGCACCACTTGGTGCCACGCGTGAGGGAGCGTAAAGCGACTGCACGTGAACGCCACATGGACAGTGAGCCGCACACAGTAGCATTAGCAACCAAGGCAAAAACAGTATTAGCAGCAACAGACGTAGTAGCCATAGTAGCTATGGTGTTATGCAGCAGGCTCAGTGGCGGCAGAACAACCGCTCACAGCAACAGTAGCAGCGGCAACAGCAAAAGCAGTAGCGGCCAACGCTTGCATGTGCAACAGCTGCACAGGCAGTAGCAGTGGCAATACATAGCAGCAGAAGCAGCCACTAAAGTAGCGGCGGCAGCAACAACAGCGGGCAGCAGCAACGGCAGTAGCAACAGCACATAGCAACAACAGCAACAGCAGCCACTATAGCAGAGGCGGCAATAGCAGTAGCGGGCAGCGGTGATGGCAGCAAGCAGCAGTGGCGGTAGTGGCCAGAAGCAGCTGCTGTTGCTGTATAGAGTAGTAATATCAACAGCAGTAGCAGCAGCAGGAGCAGCAGCGGCGGCGGCGGCAGCAGCAGTAGCTGCTCCTACGCTGAGTAGGAGCAGCAGTAGCAGCAGCAAAAACAACAGCAGCAATAGTAGCAACTACAGCAGTTGCACCCACTGCTACAGTTGCTTCTACTGCAAGAGGGCCTCGCAGCCCTCCTTCAAGGGTTCCCCTCAGAGGGGCCCCCTCGAGCCCCCACAAGGGGCCCCCTCGGAGGGTGTCTATGGGCCCTTCGAGACCCCCCTTCTCGAGGGGACCCTCATTTGGGCCCCGTCAAGC
>SZWC01025333.1:0-26611 GCA_023375785.1 Penium margaritaceum
AGAACCCCCCCCCCCCCCCCCGCCCCCCGCATTCCATTTAAACCCATGTGACTGAAAGGTGCACCTGAAAATCAGCGATCCAATGGGCTGTTACGCTGAGGTACTTCATGCCGTTCTCTCCCTTCCACCCGTCGGTTGTGAAATTGAAGGCCGACGTCACCTCTGCGAGCATCATCTTGATGCGCTTGCGGAAGGCAGTGGCAGCAATGACGATTTGCCTACTGATGGTCATGCGGCCGGGGAGGTCTGCTGCTGGATTTTCATGCCAGAAGCCACGCTGCAGCCAGTTGCTCTCCATGGACAAGAAGCTGCAATTCTTGTCAATTACGTGCTTCCAGATACAGCTCTGGAAGTAGAGCTTGTTGAAGACGGCTCCAACGGCTGCTACTCCTCGGCCAATGACAGTGTTTGCCGCATTCACCCCCACCGCCGCAACCTGCTCAGCTGAGTTGTTCACGGCATTGACAGTGGCAATCCTCAACTTCTGTGCTACTTCTAACTCCTTTAGCTCCAGATATTGCTTCCGGTGCTTGAGGCGCAAATGTTTCCACAAGGCTGAGGTGGTGCCGTCGTTGTTGGATAAGTCTTTGGGACATAGGCCGCACTGGGCACGCGCTCCTTTGACGGGGTCAATTCGCTTTGTGAATTGATTCCAAACAACACTCGGTTCCTTCCCCCCCTTTGCGCTTGTCGCCAACTTCTTCCTCGTCGTCATCCTCATCGGGATCCTCCTCCTCCACAATCCGTGCAGTCTCTGTGATGGCCGCACTCTCAGCCATGGCACGTCCAACGACGTGCCAAGCAAAGCTTCTGGTTGAGGCTAACTCCTGGAACCGATCAGCGAACACAGGGGCATCCTGTGTCTAGTTTTCCGACGTTGAGGCTTAACTCCTGGACTTGACTGATGCCGGCTCTGGCCATCAACACCGGCGGCGTCGAATGGCCAGGGCGGCTCTGGCCATTCGACGGCCGACTGATGCCGGCTGTGGCCCAGCGCCGGCATCAGTTGCCGTATGTGGCAACCGCCGACGTCTATGCCGACGGCGCCGCTGAGTGTTCTCGTCGATGCGAAAAAAAGCGCTTGGAGTGATGACATGGCATCGGAGTAGCACAAACCTTTCTAAATATTGTGGTTTGAAGGTAAAAATAACAAAAAAAAACCATCAACCCCTGGAGTAAAACAAAAGATTCCGTGGTGTCATTTGATGGCCCTACAGTCGCCAGGTGGGCGGCCAAGGACCATTGCAAGCCAGAAATCTCCATGGGTGGATCGGCGATGCAGGATCGCCGATCCATTCGCCAGTGTCCACATGCATGCCACCGGTGCACACACAAGCGTGCACCGGTGGCATGCATAGTTTAGTTGCAAGGTCAAGCATTCGTTACAAAAAGTGAATGACAGAGTTGCAACAATAAACGAAACAGTGATTGCAAATGGAACGAATGTACAGTGAACCAAAAACAGTGACAACAATAAAACATTGGTGTGAAAAATGGGTAAATTATGGCGGCTACATGGAAATCGCCAGCTCAATCACTGGCCGTTGCTTGGCCAGTGAACAATCGCCACAATGTCCTCGCAGCGATTGCAAGTCCGCGGCCGACTTGCAATCGCTGATTCGGGTGATGCCCGACTGTCGGCGGCCATCACCCGAATATCTGGACAGCGGCGTCGAACGAGCACTCCAGGTTTTTTTTTCTCCCCCCCCCCCCCATCCACTCCCATCCCCCCCCCACACATAGTAAAACTAAAGGATCCGCGAATCCCGAATCAAAACCGTTTCCAGGATCCGGATTCGCGGATACGGATCCGGATTCGGTTTCGCGGATAAGATTTGCGAATCCTAAGATCCTGTGTGCACCCTTAGTGTAAACGGGTTGCGGAGTGGTGGGAACTAGTTGCGGAGTGGTGCGAACTGGTTGCCGAGTGGTGCGAACGGGTTGCGTAGTGGTGCGAACAAGCTGTGGAGTGGAGTGACAGGTTGCAAAGTGGTGCGAACTGGTTGCCGAGAGGTGCAAACTGGTCACGGAGTGGTGCAAACTGGTTGCAGAGTCGTGCGAACTGGTTGCAGAGTGGTGCGAACTGGTTGTGGAGTGGTGCGAACAGCTTGCGGATTGGTGCCAACTGGTTGCGGAGTGGTGCCAACTGGTTGTGGATTTATGCGAACTGGTTGCGGAGTGGTTCAAACTGGTTGTGGAGTGGTGTGAACTGGTTGCAAAGTAGTGCGAACTGGTTGCGAAGTGGTGGGAACTGGTTGTGGAGTGGTGGGAACTGGTTGCGGAGTGGTGCGAACTGGTTGCGGAGTGGTGCAAACATGTTGCGGACTGGTGCAAACTGGTTGTGGAGCGGTGCGAACTGGTTGCGGAGTGGTGCAAACTGGTTTCGGACTGGTGTGAACTGTTTGCGGAGTGGTGGGAACTGGTTGCGGAGTGGTGGAACTGCTTGTAGAGTGGTGCGAACTGGTTCCGGAGTGCTGCGAACTGGTTGCGGAGTGGTGCGAAGTGGTTGCGGAGTGGTGCGAACTGGTTACGGAGAGGGGCGAACTGGCTGCGGAATGGTGCGAACTCGTTGCGGACTGGTGCAAACTGGTTGCTGAGTGGTGCGAGCTGGTTGCATAGTGGTCCGAACTGGTTGCGGAGTGGTTCGAACTGGTTGCGGAGTGGTGCGAACTGGTTGCGGAGTGGTGTGAACTGGTTGCGGAGTGGTGTGAACTAGTTGCGGAGTGGTGCGAACTGGTTGCGGAGTGATCCGAACTGGTTGCGGAGAGGTGCGAACTGGATGGGGAGTGGTGTGAACTGGTTGTGCAGTGGTGCGAACTGGTTGCCGAGTGGTGCGAACTGGCTGCAGAGTGGTGCAAACTGGTTGCGGACTGGTGCGAACTGGTTGCGGAGTGGTTTGAACGGGTTGCGGAGTGGTGCAAACTTGTTGCGGAGTGGTGGCAACAGGTTGCGGAATGGTACAAACTTGTTGCGGAGTGGTGCGAACTGGTTGCGGAGTGGTGCGAACTGGTTGCGGAGTGGTGTGAACTGGTTGCCGAGTGGTGCGAACTGGTTGTGGAGTGGTGTGAACTGGTTTTGGAGTGGGGCGAACTGGTTGCGGAGTGGTGCAAACTGATTGCCGAATGGTGCGAACTGGTTGCCGAGTGGAGCGAACTGGTTGCCGAGTGGTGCGAACTGGTTGCGGACTGGTGAAAACGGGTTGCAGAGTGGTTCCCACTGGTTGCGGATTGGTGCAAACTGGTTGCGGAGTGGTGCAACGGGTTGCGGAGTGGTGCCAATTGGTTGCGGAGTGGTACGAACTGGTGGCGGAGTGGTGCGAACTGGTCGCGAGTGGTGCGAACTGGCTGCGGAGTAGCGCGAACTGGCTGCGGAATGGTGCAACCTGGTTGCAGGGTGGTGCAAAATAGTTGCGGGGTTGCGCCAATTGAGTGCGGAGAGGTGCGAACTGGTTTCGGAGTGGTGCGAACTGGTTGCGGAGTTGTGCGAATTGGTTGCGGAGTGGTGCAAACCGGTTGTGGAGTGGTGCGAACTGGTTGTGGAGTGGTGCGAACTGAATGCGGAGTGGTGCAAACTGGTTGCGGAGTGGTGCGAACTGGTTGTGGAAGGCGCAATCTGGTTGCGGAGTGGTGCGAACTGGTTGCGAAGTGGTGTGAACTGGTTGCGGAGTGGTTTGAACCGGTTGCCGCGTAGTGCAAACTGGATGCGGAGTGGTGTGAACTAGTTGCAGAGTGGTGCGAATTGCTTGTGGAGTGGTGCGAACTGGTGGCGGAGTGGTGCGAACAAGCCGCGGAGTGGTGTGAACTTGTTGCAGAGTGGTGCGAACTGGTTGCTGAGTGGTGCGAACTGGTTGCGGAGTGGCGCGAACTTGCTGCGGAGTGGCGCGAACTTGCTGCGGAGTGTGTAAAACTGGTTGCGGAGTGGTGTGAACTGGTTGCGGAGTGGTGCAAACTGGTTGCGTAGTGGTGCAAACTGGTTGCGGAATGGTGCGAACTGGTTGCGGAGTGGTGCAAACTGGTTCCAGAGTGGTGCGAACTGCTTGCGGAGTAGTGCAAACTGGTTGCGGAGTGGTGCGAACTGGTTGCGGAGTGGTGGGAACTGGTTGGGGAGTGGTGCGAACTGGTTGCGGAGTGGTGCGACCTGGTTGCGGAGTGGTGCGAACTGGTTGCGGAGGGGTGCGAACTGGTTGCGGAGTGGTGCGAACTGGCTGCGGAGTAGTGCGAACTGGTTGCGGAGTAGTGCAAACTGGTTGCGGAGTGGTGCGAACTGGTTGCGGAGTGGTGGGAACTGGTTGGGGAGTGGTGCGAACAGGTTGCGGAGTGGTGCGAACTGGTTGCGGAATGGTGCCACCTGGTTGTGGAGTGGTGCGAACTGGTTGCAGAGTGGTGCAAACTGGTTGCGGAGTGGTGTGAACTGGTTGCGGAGTGGTGTGAATTGGTTGCGGAGTGGTATGAACTGGTTCCGGAGTGGTGCGAACTAGTTCCGGAGTGGTGCGAAGTGGTTGCGGCGTCGTGCAAACTGGTTGCAGAGTGGTACGAACTGGCTGCAGAGTGGTTCGAACTGCTTGCGGAGTGGTGGGAACTAGTTGCGAAGTGGTGCAAACTGGTTGCGGAGTGGTGCGAACTGGTTGCGGAGTGGTGCCAACTGGTTGCTGAGTGGTGCGAACTGGTTGCTGAGTGGTGCGAACTGGTTGTGGAAGGCGCGAGCTGGTTGTGGAGTGGTGCAAACTGGTTGCGGAGTGGTAAGAACTGGTTGCGGAGTGGTGCGAACTGGTTGCGGAGAGGTGCGAACTGGTTGCCGAGTGGTGGGAACTGGTTGCGGAGTTGTGTGAACTGGTCGCAAAGTGGTGCAAACTGGTTGAGGAGTGGTGCAAACTGGTTGCCGAGTGGTGCCAACTGGGTGCAGAGTGGTGCAAACTGGTTGCGCAGTGGTTCGAACTGGTTGCGGAGTGGTGCGAACTGGTTGCGGAGTGGTGCGAACTGGTTACGGAGTGGTGCGAACTGCTTGCAGTATGGTGCGAACCGGTTGCGGAGTGGTGCGAACTGGTTACAGAGTAGTGCGAACTGGTTGCGGAGTGGTGTGAACTGGTAGTGGAGTGGTCTGAACTGGTTGTGGAGAGGTGTGAACCTGTTGCGGA
Source organism: Penium margaritaceum (assembly GCA_023375785.1). NCBI lineage: Eukaryota > Viridiplantae > Streptophyta > Zygnematophyceae > Desmidiales > Peniaceae > Penium > Penium margaritaceum. The sequence continues at coordinate 5,135 of SZWC01025333.1, forward strand.
ATGGTGCAAACTGGTTGTGGAGTGGTGCAAACTGGCTGAGGAGTGGTGTGAAATGGTTGCGGAGTGGTGCGAACTGGTTGGGGAGTGGTGTGAATTGTTTGCGGAGTGGTGCGAACTGGTTGCCGAGTGGTGAGAACTGGTTGTGGAGTGGTGCGAACTGGTTGCGGAGTGGTGGGAACCGGTTGCTGAGTCGTGCGAACTGGTCGCAGAGTGGCGCGAACTGGCTGCGGAGTGGCGCAAACTGGCTGCAAATTGGTGCAAGCTGGTGCGGAGTGGTGCAAACTGGTTGCAGAGTGGTGTGAACTGGTTGCGCAGTGGTGCGAACTGCTTGTGGAGTGGTGTGAACTGTTTGCGGATTGGTGCGAACTGGTTGCAGAGTGGTGCAAACAGGTTGCGTAGCGGTGCGAACTGGTTGCGGAGTGGTGCGAACTGGTTCCAGAGTGGTGCGAACTGATTGTGGAGTAGTGCGAACAGGTTGCGGAGTGGTGCGCACTGGTTGCGGAGTGGTGCGAACTGGTTGCGGCATTGTGCGAACTGGTTGCGGAGTGGTGCGAACTGGATGATGAGTGGTACAAACTGGTTGCGGAGTGGTGCGAACTGGTTGGGCAGTGGTGCGATTTGGTTGCGGAGTGGTGCGAACTGGTTGAGGAGTGGTGCGAATTGGTTGCCGAGTGGTGCCAACTGGTTGCAGAGTAGTGCAAACTGGTTGCGGAGTGGCTCGAACTCATTGCGGAATGGTGTAAACTGGTTCCAGAGTGGTGCGAACTGGTTGTGGAGCAGTGCAAACTGGTTGCGGAGTGGTGCAAACTGGTTGTAGAGTGGTGCGAACTGGTTGCAAAGTGGTGCGAACTGGTTGTGGAGTGGTGCGAACTGATTGCGGAGTGGTGCAAACTGGTTGAGGAGTGGTGCGAACTGGTTGCGGAGTGGTGCCAACTGGTTGCGGAGTGGTGCGAACTGCTTGTGGAGTGGTGTGAATTTTTTGCAGAGTGGTGAGAACTGGTTGCGGAATGGTACGAACTGGTTCCGGAGTGGTGCGAACTGGTTGCGGAGGAGTGCAAACTGGTTGCAGAGTGGTGCGAACTGGCTGCAAAGTGGTGCGAACTGGTTGCGGAGTGGTGGGAACTGGTTGCGAAGTGGTGCAAACTGGTTGCGGAGTGGTGCGAACTGGTTGCGGAGTGGTGCAAACTGGTTGCAGAGTGGTGCGAACTGGTTGCCGAGTGGTGCGAACTGGTTGTGGAAGGCGCGAGCTGGTTGTGGAGTGGTGCGAACTGGTTGCGGAGTCGTGCAAACTGGTTGCGGAGACGTGCGAACTGGTTGTGGAGTTGTGCGAACTGGTTGCGGAGTGGTGCGAACTGGTTGAGGAGTGGTGCGAACTGGTTGCCGAGTGGTGCCAACTGGTTGCAGAGTGGTGCAAACTGGTTGCGGAGTGGCTCGAACTGGTTACGGAGTGGTGCAAACTGGTTGCGGAGTGGTGCGAACTGGTTGCGGAGTGGTGCGAACTGGTTCTGGAGTGGTGCGAACAGGTTGCGGAGGCGTGCAAACTGGTTGCAGAGTGTTGCAAACTGGCTACAAAGTGATGCAAACTGGTTGCGGAGTGGTGCGAACTGGTTGCGGAGTGGTGCGAACTGGTTCCAGAGTGGTGCGAACGGATTGTGGAGTAGTGCGAACAGGTTGCGGAGTGGTGCGCACTGGTTGCGGAGTGGTGCGAACTGGTTGCGGCGTGGTGCGAACTGGTTGCGGAGTGGTGCGAACTGGATGATGAGTGGTGCAAACTGGTTGCGGAGTGGTGCGAACTGGTTGTGCAATGGTGCGATTTGGTTGCGGAGTGGTGCGAAGTGGTTGAGGAGTGGTGCGAATTGGTTGCCAAGTGGTGCCAACTGGTTGTAGAGTGGTGCAAACTGGTTGCAGAGTGGTTCGAACTGGTTGCGGAGTGGTGCGAACTGGTTGCGGAGTGGTGCGAACTGGTTACGGAGTGGTGCGAACTGGTTGCAGTATGGTGCGAACCGGTTGCGGAGTGGTGCGATTTGGTTGCGGAGTGGTGTCAACTGGTAGTGGAGTGGTGCGAACTGGTTGCGGAGAGGTGTGAACGTGTTCCGGAATGGTGCAAACTGGTTGTGGAGTGGTGCGAACTGGCTGCGGAGTGGTGTGAAATGGTTGCGGAGTGGTGCAAATCGGTTGCGGAGTGGTGTGAACTGTTTGCGGAGTGGTGCGAACTGGTTGCCGAGTGGTGCGAACTGGTTGTGGAGTGGTGCGAACTGGTTGCGGATTGGTGCGAACTTGCTGCGGAGTGGTGTGAACTGGTTGTGGAGTGGTGCGAACTGGTTGCGGAGTGGTGGGAACCGGTTGCTGAGTCGTGCGAACTGGTCGCCGAGTGGCGCGAACTGGCTGCGGAGTGGCGCAAACTGGCTGCGGAGTGGTGCAAGGTGGTGCGCAGTGGTGCGAACTGGTTGCGGAGTGGTGTGAACTGGTTGCGGAGTGGTGCGAAATGGTTGTGGAGTGGTGTGAACTGGTTGCGGATTGGTGCGAACTGGTTGCAGAGTGGTGCGAACTGGTTGCGGAGTGCTGGGAACTACTTGCGGAGTGGTGCGAACTGGTTTTGTAGCGGTCAGAACTGGTTGCGGAGTGGTGCGAACTGGTTGCGGAGTGGTGCGAACTGGTTGTGGTGTGGTGCGAACCGGTTGCGGAGTGGTGCGAACTGGTTGCGGAGTGCTCTGAACTGGTTGCAGAGTGGTGGGAACTGGTTGCGGAGTGGTGCGAACTGGTTGCGGCGTGGTGCGAGCCGGTTGCGGAGTGGTGCGAACTGGTTGCGGAGGGGTGCGAACTGGTTGCGGAGTGGTGCGAACTAGTTGGGGAGTGGTGCGAACTGGTTGCAGAGTGGTGCGAACTGGTTGCGGAGTTGTGCAAACTGGTTGCGAAGTTGTGCGAACTGGTTGCGGAGTGGTGCAAACTGGTTGTAGAGTGGTGCGAACTGGTTGCGGAGTGGTGCGAACTGGTTGCGGAGTGGTGTGAACTGGTTGTGGAAGACACGAACTGGTTGCAAAATGGTGCGAACTGGTTGCAAAATGGTGCGAACTGGTTGCGGAGTGGTGCGAACTGGTTCCAGAGTGGTGCGAGCTGATTGTGGAGTAGTGCGAACAGGTTGCGGAGTGGTGCGCACTGGTTGCGGAGAGGTGCGAACTGGTTACGGCATGGTGCGAGCTGGTTGCGGGATGGTGCGAACTGGATGATGAGTGGTGCAAACTGGTTGCGGAGTGGTGCGAACTCGTTGCGCATTGGTGCGATTTGGTTGCGGATTGGTACAAACTCGTTGGGGAGTGGTGCAAATTGGTTGCCGAGGGGTGCCAACTGGTTGCAGAGTAGTGCAAACTGGTTGCGGAGTGGCTCGAACTGGTTGCGGAATGGTGTGAACTGGTTCAAGAGTGGTGCGAACTGGTTATGGAGCAGTGCGAACTGGTTGCAGAGTGGTGCAAACTGCTTGCACAATGGTGCGAACTGGTTGCAAAGTGGTGCGAATTGGTTGTGGAGTGGTGCGAACTGATTGCAAAATGGTGCGAACTGGTTGTGGAGTGGTGTGAACTGGTTGCGGAGTGGTGCAAACTGGTTGCGGAGTGGTGCAAACTGGTTGCGGAGTGGTGTGAATTGGTTGCAGAGTGGTGTGAACGGGTTGCGGAGTGGTGCGAACTGCTTCCGCAGTGGTGTGAACTGGTTGCGGAGGCGTGCAAACTGGTTGCAGAGTAGTGCGAACTGGCTGCAGAGTGGTGCGAACTGGTTGCGGAGTGGTGGGAACTGGTTGCAAAGTGGTGCAAACTGGTTGTGGAGTGGTGCAAACTGGTTGCGGAGTGGTGCGAACTGGTTGCTGAGTGGTGCGAACTGGTTGCCGAGTGGTGCCAACTGGTTGTAGAGTGGTGCAAACTGGTTGCCGAGTGGTGCAAACTGGTTGTGGAAGGCGCGAGCTGGTTGTGGAGTGGTGCGAACTGGTTGCGGAGTCGTGCAAACTGGTTGCGGAGTGGTACGAACTGGTTGCGGAGAGGTGCGAACTTGTTGTGGAGTTGTGCGAACTGGTTGCGGAGTGGTGCGAACTCGTTGCGGAGTGGTGCGAAATTGTTGAGGAGTGGTGAGAATTGGTTGCCGAGTGGTGCCAACTGGTTGCAGAGTGGTGCAAACTGGTTGCGCAGTGGCTCGAATTGATTGTGGACTGGTGCGAACTGGTTGCGGAGTGGTGCAAACTGGTTGCGGAGTGGTGCGAACTGGTGGCTGAGTGGTGCAAATTGGTTGCGGAGTGGTGCGAACTGGTTGCGGAGTTGTGCGAACTGGTTGCGGAGTGGTGCGAACGGGTTGCGCATTGGTGCGATTTGGTTGCGGAGTGGTACGAACTCGGTGAGGAGTGGTGCGAATTGGTTGCGGAGCGGTGCGAACTGGTTGCGGAGTGGTGCCAACTGGTTGCGGAGTGGTGCAAACTGGTTGCGAAGTTGTGCGAACTGGTTGCGGAGTGGCGCGAACTGGTTACGCAGTGGTGCAAACTGGCTGCAGAGTGGTGCCAACTGGTTGCAGAGTAGTGCAAACTGGTTGCGGAGTGGCTCGAAGTGGTTGCGGAATGGTGCGAACTGGTTCCGGAGTGGTGCGAACTGGTTACGGCATGGTGCGAGCTGGTTGCGGGGTGGTGCGAACTGGATGAGGAGTGGTGCGAACTGGTTGCGGAGAGGTGCGAACTGGTGGCGGAGTGGTGCAAATTGGTTGCGGAGTGGTGCGAACTGGTAGTGGAGTGGTGCGAACTGGTTGTGGAGTGGTACGAACTCGTTGCGGAGTGGTGCAAACTGGTTGCGAAGTTGTGCGAACTGGTTGCGGAGTGGCGCGAACTGGTTACGCAGTGGTGCAAACTGGCTGCAGAGTGGTGCCAACTGGTTGCAGAGTAGTGCAAACTGGTTGCGGAGTGGCTCGAAGTGGTTGCGGAATGGTGCGAACTGGTTCCGGAGTGGTGCGAACTGGTTACGGCATGGTGCGAGCTGGTTGCGGGGTGGTGCGAACTGGATGAGGAGTGGTGCGAACTGGTTGCGGAGAGGTGCGAACTGGTGGCGGAGTGGTGCAAATTGGTTGCGGAGTGGTGCGAACTGGTAGTGGAGTGGTGCGAACTGGTTGTGGAGTGGTACGAACTCGTTGCGGAGTGGTGCAAACTGGTTGCGAAGTTGTGCGAACTGGTTGCGGAGTGGCGCGAACTGGTTACGCAGTGGTGCAAACTGGCTGCAGAGTGGTGCCAACTGGTTGCAGAGTAGTGCAAACTGGTTGCGGAGTGGCTCGAAGTGGTTGCGGAATGGTGCGAACTGGTTCCGGAGTGGTGCGAACTGGTTACGGCATGGTGCGAGCTGGTTGCGGGGTGGTGCGAACTGGATGAGGAGTGGTGCGAACTGGTTGCGGAGAGGTGCGAACTGGTGGCGGAGTGGTGCAAATTGGTTGCGGAGTGGTGCGAACTGGTAGTGGAGTGGTGCGAACTGGTTGTGGAGTGGTACGAACTCGTTGCGGAGTGGTGCAAACTGGTTGCGAAGTTGTGCGAACTGGTTGCGGAGTGGCGCGAACTGGTTACGCAGTGGTGCAAACTGGCTGCAGAGTGGTGCCAACTGGTTGCAGAGTAGTGCAAACTGGTTGCGGAGTGGCTCGAAGTGGTTGCGGAATGGTGCGAACTGGTTCCGGAGTGGTGCGAACTGGTTACGGCATGGTGCGAGCTGGTTGCGGGGTGGTGCGAACTGGATGAGGAGTGGTGCGAACTGGTTGCGGAGAGGTGCGAACTGGTGGCGGAGTGGTGCAAATTGGTTGCGGAGTGGTGCGAACTGGTAGTGGAGTGGTGCGAACTGGTTGTGGAGTGGTACGAACTCGTTGCGGAGTGGTGCAAACTGGTTGCGAAGTTGTGCGAACTGGTTGCGGAGTGGCGCGAACTGGTTACGCAGTGGTGCAAACTGGCTGCAGAGTGGTGCCAACTGGTTGCAGAGTAGTGCAAACTGGTTGCGGAGTGGCTCGAAGTGGTTGCGGAATGGTGCGAACTGGTTCCGGAGTGGTGCGAACTGGTTACGGCATGGTGCGAGCTGGTTGCGGGGTGGTGCGAACTGGATGAGGAGTGGTGCGAACTGGTTGCGGAGAGGTGCGAACTGGTGGCGGAGTGGTGCAAATTGGTTGCGGAGTGGTGCGAACTGGTAGTGGAGTGGTGCGAACTGGTTGTGGAGTGGTACGAACTCGTTGCGGAGTGGTGCAAACTGGTTGCGAAGTTGTGCGAACTGGTTGCGGAGTGGCGCGAACTGGTTACGCAGTGGTGCAAACTGGCTGCAGAGTGGTGCCAACTGGTTGCAGAGTAGTGCAAACTGGTTGCGGAGTGGCTCGAAGTGGTTGCGGAATGGTGCGAACTGGTTCCGGAGTGGTGCGAACTGGTTACGGCATGGTGCGAGCTGGTTGCGGGGTGGTGCGAACTGGATGAGGAGTGGTGCGAACTGGTTGCGGAGAGGTGCGAACTGGTGGCGGAGTGGTGCAAATTGGTTGCGGAGTGGTGCGAACTGGTAGTGGAGTGGTGCGAACTGGTTGTGGAGTGGTACGAACTCGTTGCGGAGTGGTGCAAACTGGTTGCGAAGTTGTGCGAACTGGTTGCGGAGTGGCGCGAACTGGTTACGCAGTGGTGCAAACTGGCTGCAGAGTGGTGCCAACTGGTTGCAGAGTAGTGCAAACTGGTTGCGGAGTGGCTCGAAGTGGTTGCGGAATGGTGCGAACTGGTTCCGGAGTGGTGCGAACTGGTTACGGCATGGTGCGAGCTGGTTGCGGGGTGGTGCGAACTGGATGAGGAGTGGTGCGAACTGGTTGCGGAGAGGTGCGAACTGGTGGCGGAGTGGTGCAAATTGGTTGCGGAGTGGTGCGAACTGGTAGTGGAGTGGTGCGAACTGGTTGTGGAGTGGTACGAACTCGTTGCGGAGTGGTGCAAACTGGTTGCGAAGTTGTGCGAACTGGTTGCGGAGTGGCGCGAACTGGTTACGCAGTGGTGCAAACTGGCTGCAGAGTGGTGCCAACTGGTTGCAGAGTAGTGCAAACTGGTTGCGGAGTGGCTCGAAGTGGTTGCGGAATGGTGCGAACTGGTTGCGGAGTGGTGCGAACTGGTGGTGGAGTGGTGCGAACTGGTTGCGGAGTGGTGCGAACTGGTTGCGGAGTGGTGCGAACTGGTTGCGGAGTGGTGCGAACTGGTTGCTGAGTGGTGCAAACTGGTTGCGGAGTGGTGCATACTGGTTGCGGAGTTGTGCAAAATGGTTGCGGAGTGGTGCGAACTGGCTGCGGAGTGGTGCAAACAGGTTGCGGAGTGGTGAGAACTGGTTGCAGATTGGTGCAAACTCGTTGCGGAGTGGTGTGAACTGGTTGCGGAGTGGTGCAAACTGGTTGCGGAATGGTGCGAACAGGTTGAGGAGTGGTGCGAACTTGTTGCCGAGTGGTGCCAACTGGTTGCAGAGTTATGCAAACTGGTTGCGGAGTGGCTCGAACGGGTTGCGGAGTGGTGCAAACTTGTTTCGGATTGGTGCGAACCGGTTGCGGAGTGGTGCAAACTGGTTGCGGAGTGGTGTGAACTGGTTGCTGAGTGGTGCAAACTGGTTGCGGAATGGTGCGAACTGGTTGCGGAGTGGTGTGAACTAGTTGCGCAGTGGTGCAAACTGGCTGCGGAGTCGTGCAAACTGGTTGCACAGTGGTGGGAACTGGTTGCGGAGTGGTGCGAACTGGTTGCAGAGTGGTGCGAACTGGTTGTGGAGTGGTACGAACTCGTTGCGGAGTGGTGCAAACTGGTTACGGAGTGGTGCGAACTGGCTGCGGAGTGGTGCGAACTCGTTGCGGACTGGTGCAAACTGGTTGCAAAGTGGTGCAAACTGGTTTCAGAGTGGTGCCAACTTGTTGCAGAGTGGTGCGAACTGGTTGCGGAGTGGTTCGAACTGGTTGCGGAGTCCTACAAACTTGTTGCGGAGTGGTATGAACTGGTTGCAGAGTGGTGTGAACTTGTTGCGAGTAGTGCGAACTGGTTGTGGAGTGGTGCGAACTGATTGCGGAGTGGTGCAAACCGGATGGGGAGTAGTGTGAACTGGTTGCGGAGTTGTGCGAACTGGTTGCCGAGTGGTGCGAACTGGCTGCAGAGTGGTGCAAACTGGTTGCGGACTGGTGCAAACTGGTTGCGTAGTGGTGCGAACTGGTTGAGGAGTTGTGTGAACTGGTTGCGGAGTGCTTTGAACTGGTTGCGGAGTAATGCGAACGTGTTGCAGAGTGGTGCAAACCGGTTGCGGAATGGTACAAACTGGTTGCGGAGTGGTGCGAACTGGTTGCGGAGTGCTGCGAACTGGTTGCGGAGTGGTGCGAACTGGTTGTGGAGTGGTGTTAACTGGTTGTGGAGTGGGGCGAACTGGTTGCGGAGTAGTGCGAACTGATTGCGGAATGGTGCGAACTGCTTGCCGAGTGGAGCGACCTGGTTGCCGAGTGGTGCGAAGTGGTTGCGGAGTGGTGAAAACTGGTTGCAGAGTGGTGCCAACCGGTTGCGGATTGGTGCAAACTGGTTGCAGAGTGGTGCGAATGGGCTGCGGAGTGGTGCAAACTGGTTGCGGAGTGGTACGAACTGGTTGCGGAGTGGTGCGAACTGGTCGCAGAGTGGCGCGATCTGGCTGCGGAGTGGCGCGAACTGGCTATGGAGTGGTGCAAACTGGTTGCAGATTGGTTAAACTGGTTGTGGAGTTGTGCAAACTGGTTGCGGAGTGGTGCAAACTGGTTTCGGAGTGGTGCGAACTGTTTGTGGTGTGGTCCGAATTGGTTGCAGAGTGGTGCAAACCGGTTGCAGAGCGGTGTGAACTTGTTGCGGAGTGGTGGGAATTGAATACGGAGTGGTGGGAACTGGTTTCGGAGTGGTGCGAACTGATTGTGGAAGGCGCGAACTGGTTGTGGAGTGGTGTGAACTGGTTGCGGAGTGGTGCGAACTGGTTGTGGAGTGGTGCGAACTAGTGGCAGAGTGGTGCGAACTGGCTGCGGAGTGGTGTGAACTGGTTGCAGAGTGGTGCGAACTGGTTGCTGAATAGAAGGAACTGGTCGCGGAGTGGCGCGAACTGGCTGCGGAGTGGCGCGATCTGGCTGCGGAGTGGTGCAAACTTGTTGCGGAGTTGTGTGAACTGGTTCAGGAGTGCTGGGAACTGGTTGCGTAGTGGTGCGAACTGGTTGCAGAGTGGTGCGAACTGGTTGCGGAGTGGTGCAACCTGGTTCCATAGTGGTGCGAACTGGTTGCGGAGTGGTGCGAACTGGTTGCGGAGTGGTGCGAACTGGTTGCGGAGTGGTGGGAATTGGTTGCGGAGGGGTGCAAACTGGTTGCGGAGTGGTGTGAACTGGTTGCGGAGTGGTGCAAACTGGTTGCGGAGTGGTGCAAACTGGTTGCAGAGTGGTGTGAACTGGTTGCGAAGTGGTGCAAACTGGTTGTGGAGTGGTGCGAACTGGTTGCGGAGTGGTGCAAACGGGTTGCGGAGTGGTGGGAACTGGTTGCGGAGTAGTGTGAATTGGTTGCGGAGTGGTGTAAACTGGTTGCGAAGTGGTGCGAACTGGTTCCGGAGTGGTGCGAAACGGTTGTGGAAGGCGCGAGCTGGTTGTGGAGTGGTGCGAAGTGGTTTCGGAGTGGTGCAAACTGGTTGTGGAGTGGTGCGAAGTGGTTGTGGAGTCGTGAGAACTGGTTGAGGAAATGTGCGAATTGGTTGCGGAGTGGTGCCAACTGGTTGCAGAGTGGTGCAAACTGGTTGCAGCGTGGTTCGAACTGGTTGCGGAGTGGTGCAAACTGGTTTCGGAGTGGTGCGAACTGGTTGCAGGGGTGCGAACTGGTTGCGGAGTGGTGCAAACAGGTTGTGGAGTGGTGTGAACTGGGTGCAGAGTGGTGCAAAATAGTTGCGGAGTGGTGCGAACCGGTTGAGGACTGGTGTGAATTGGTTGCGGAGTGGTGTGAACTGGTTGCGGAGTGGTGCAAACTTGTTCCGGAGTGGTGCAAACTGGTTGCAAAGTCGTGCAAACTTGTTGGAGAGTGGTGCGAACTCGCTGCAGAGTGGTGCGAACTGGTTGCGGAGAGGTGCGAACTGGTTGTGGAGTGGTGCGAACTGGTTGCGGAGTAGTGCGAACTGGTTGCGGAGTGGTGCGAACTGGTCGCCAAGTGGTGCGAACTGGTTGTGGAAGGCGCGAGCTGGTTGTGGAGTGGTGCGAACTGGTTGCGGAGTGGTGCAAACTGGCTGCGGAGTGGTGCGAACTGGTTGCGGAGTGGTGCCAACTGGTTGCGGAGAGGTGTGAACTGGTTGCGGAGTGGTGTGAACTGGTTGCGGAGTGGTGCAAACTGCTTGCAGAGTGGTGCGAACTGGTTGAGGAGTGGTGCGAACTGGTTGCGGAGTGGTGCAAACTGGCTGCGGAGTGGTGCGAACTGGTTGCGGAGTGGTGCCAACTGGTTGCGGAGAGGTGTGAACTGGTTGCGGAGTGGTGTGAACTGGTTGCGGAGTGGTGCAAACTGCTTGCAGAGTGGTGCGAACTGGTTGAGGAGTGGTGCGAACTGGTTGCGGAGTGGTGCAAACTGGCTGCGGAGTGGTGCGAACTGGTTGCGGAGTGGTGCCAACTGGTTGCGGAGAGGTGTGAACTGGTTGCGGAGTGGTGTGAACTGGTTGCGGAGTGGTGCAAACTGCTTGCAGAGTGGTGCGAACTGGTTGAGGAGTGGTGCGAACTGGTTGCGGAGTGGTGCAAACTGGCTGCGGAGTGGTGCGAACTGGTTGCGGAGTGGTGAGAGCTGGTTGTGCAGTGGTGCGAACTCGTTGCGGAGTGGTGCGAACTGGTTGTGGAGTGGTGCGAACTGGTTGCGGAGTGGTGCGAACTGGTTACGGAGTGGTGCAAACTGGCTGCGGAGTGGTGCGAACTTGTTGCGGACTGGTGCAAACTGGTTGCGGAGTGGTGCAAACTGGTTGCAGAGTGGTGCAAACTGGTTGCAGAGTGGTGCGAACTGGTTGCGGAGTGGTTTGAACTGGTTGCGGAGTGGTGCGAACTGGTTGCGAGTGGTGTGAACTGGTTGCAGTGTGGTGTGACCTTGTTGCGAGTGGTGCGAACTGGTTGCGGAGTGGTGCAAACTGTTTGCGGAGTGGTGCGAGATGGATGGGGAGTGGTGTGAACTGGTTGTGGAGTGGTGCGAACTGGCTGCAGAGTGGTGCAAACTGGTTGCGGACTGGTTCGAACTTGTTGCAGTGTGGTGCGAACTGGTTGAGGAGTGGTTTTGAACTGGTTGCGGAGTGGTTTGAACTGGTTGCAGAGTGGGGCGAACGTGTTGCGGACTGGTGCGAACTGGTAACGGAATGGTACAAACTGGTTGCGGGGTGGTGCAAACTGATTGCGGAATGGTGCAAACTGGTTGCGGAGTTGTTTGAGCTGGTTTCGGAGTGGTGCGAACTGGTTGCGGAGTGGTGCGAACTGGTTGTGGAGTGGTGTGAACTGGTTGTGGAGTGGGGCGAACTGGTTGCGGAGTGGTGCGAACTGATTGCGGAATGGTGCGAACTGGTTGCTGAGTGGAGCGAACTGGTTACCGAGTGGTGAAAACTGGTTGCAGAGTGGTGCCAACTGGTTCCAGATTGGTGCAAACTGGTTGCAGAGTGGTGGGAAAGGGCTGCGGAGTGGTGCAAACTGGGTGCTGAGTGGTACGAACTGATTGCGGATGGTGGTGCGAACTGGTCGCGGAGTGGCGCGAACTGGCCGCGGAGCGGCGCGAACTGGCTGCGGAGTGGTGCAAACTGGTTGCAGATTTGTGCGAACTGGTTGCGGAGTTGTGCGAACTGGTTGCAGAGTGGTGCGAACTGGTTGCGGACTGGTGCGAACTGGTTCCGGAGTGGTGCAAACTGGTTGCGGAGTGGTGTGAATTGGTTGCAGGGTGGTGCAAACCGGTTGCGGAGTGGTGTGAAATGCGTTCGGAGAAGTGCGAACTGACTGCGGAGTGGTGTGATTTGCTTGCGGAGTGGTGCGAACTGGTTGTGGAAGGCGCGAACATGTTGCGGAGTGGTGCGAACTGGTTGCGGAGTGGTGCGAACTGGTTGTGGAGTGGTGCAAACTGGTTGCGTTGTGGTGTGAACTGGTTGCAGCGAGGTGTGAACTGGATGCGGACTGGTGTGAACTGGTTGCGGAGTGGTGCAAAGTGGTTGTGGAGTGGTGCGAACTGGTGGCGGAGTGGTGCGAACTGGCTGCGGAGTGGTGTGATCTGGTTGCGGAGTGGTGCGTACTGGTTGCTGAGTGGTGCGAACTGGTCCCGGAGTGGCGTGAACTGGCTGCAGATTGGAGCGAACTGGCTGGGGAGTGGTGCAAACTGGTTGCATAGTGGTGCGAACTGGTTGCAGAGTGGTGCGAACTGGTTGCGGAGTGGTGCGTACTAGTTCCAGAGTGGTGCAAACTGGTTTTGGAGTAGAGCGAACTGGTTGCGGAGTGGTCCGAACTGGTTGCGGAGTCGTGCGATTTGGTTGCGGAGTGGTGCAAACTAGTTGCGGAGTGGTGCGAACTGGTTTCGGAGTGGTGAGAACAGGTCGTGGAGTGGTGCGAACTGGCTGCGGAGTGGTGCGAACTGGGTACGGAGTGGTGCAAACTGGCTGCAGAGTGGTGTGAACTCGTTGCGGACTGGTGCAAACTGGTTGCGGACTGGTGCAAACTGGTTGCAGAGTGGTGCGAACTGGTTGCAGAGTGGTGCGAACTCGTTGCGGAGTAGTTCGAACTCGTTGCGGAGTGGTGCAAACTGGTTGCGGAGTGGTGTGATTTGGTTGCAGAGTGGTGTGAACTGGTTGCGACTGGTGCGAACTGGTTGCGGAGTGGTGTGAACTGGTTGTGAGTGGTGCGAACTGGATGGGGAGTGGTGTGAACTGGTTGTGGAGTGGTGCGAACTGGCTGCAGAGTGCTGCAAACTGGTTGCGGACTGGTGCGAACTCGTTGCGGAGTGGTGCGAACTGGTTAAGGAGTGGTGTGAACTGGTTGCGGAGTGGTTTGAACTGGTTGCAGAGTGGTGCGAACGTGTTGCGGAGTGGTGCAAACTGGTTACGGAATGGTGCAAACTGGTTGCGGAGTGGTGCGAACTGGTTGCGGAGTGGTGCGAACTGGTTGTGGAGTGGTGTGAACTGGTTGAGGAGTGGGGCGAACTGGTTGCGGAGTGGTGCCAACTGATTTCTGAATGGTGCGAACTGGTTGTCGAGTGGAGCGAACTGGTTGCCAAGTGGTGCGAATGGGTTGCGGAGTGGTGAAAACAGGTTGCAGAGTGGTGCCAACTGGTTGCGGTTTGGTGCAAAATGGTTGCAGATTGGTTCCAACGGGCTGCGGAGTGGTGCGAACTGGTTGTGGAGTGGTAAGAACTGGTTGCGGAGTGGTGCGAACTGGCTTCGGAGTGGTGCAAACTGGTTGGGGAGTTGTGAGAGCTGGTTGCGGAGTGGTGCAAACTGGATTTAGAGTGGTGCGAACTGGTTGCGGAGTGGTGCGAACTGGTTTCGGACTGGTGCGAACTGGTTTCGCAGTGGTGCGAACTGGTTGCGGAGTGGTGCGAACTGGTTACGGAGTGGTGCGAACTGGTTGCGGAGTGGTGCGAACTGGTTGCGGAGTGGTGCGAACTGGATGCGGAGTGGTGTGAACTGGTTGCGGAGTGGTGTGAACTGGATGCGGAGTGGTGCGATTTGGTGGCGGAGTGGTGCGAACCGGTTGTGGAAGGCGCGAACATGTTGCGGAGTGGTGCGAACTGGTTGCGGAGTGGTGCGAACTGGTTGCAGTGTGGTGCAAACTGGTTGTTGAGTGGTGCGAACTTGTGGCGGAATGGTGCAAACTGGCTACGGAGTGGTGTGTACTGGTTGCGGAGTGGTGCGAACTGGTTGCTGAGTGGTGCGAACTGGTCCCTGTGTGGCGCGAAATGGCTGCGGAGTGGCGGGAACTGGCTGCTCAGTGGTGCAAACTGGTTGCGGAGTGGTGTGAACTGGTTGCGGAGTGGTCCGAACTGGTTGCAGAGTGGTCTGAACTGGTTGCGGAATGGTGGGATTTGGTTGCGGAGTGGTGCGAACTGGTTGCGGAGTGGTGCGAACTGGTTGCGGGGTGGTGCGAATTGGTTGTGGAGTGGTGCGAACCGGTTGCGGAGTGGTGTGAATTGGTTGCGGAGTGGTGTGAACTGGTTACGGAGTGGTGCGAACTGGTTCCGGAGTGGTGTGAAGTGGTTGCGGAGTCATGCAAACTGGTTGCAGAGTGGTGCAACTGGCTGCAGAGTGGTGCGAACTGGTTGCGGAGTGGTGCGAACTGGTTGCGAAGTGGAGCGAACTGGTTGCAGAGTGGTGCGAAATGGTTGCGGAGTGGTGCGAACTGGTTGCCGAGTGGTGCCAACTGGTTTCCGAGTGGTGCGAACTGGTTGTGGAAGGCACGAGCTGGTTGTGGAGTGGTGGGAACTGGTTGCGGAGTGGTGCGAACTGGTTGCGGAGTGGTGCGAACTGGTTGCGGAGAGGTGCGAACTGGTTGCGGAGTGGTGCGAACTGGTTGCGGAGTGGAGCAAACTGGTTGCGGAGTGGTGCGAACTGGTTGCGGAGTAGTGCGAACTGGTTGCAGAGTGGTGCGAACTGGTTGCGGAGTGGTGCGAACTGGTTGCGGAGTGGTGCGAACTGGTTGAGGAATGGTGCGAACTGGTTTCCAAGTGGTGCCAACTGGCTTCAGAGTGGTGCAAACTGGTTGCAAAGTAGTTCGAACTGGTTGGAGAGTGGTGCGAACTGGTTGCGGAGTGGTGCGAACTGGTTCCGGAGTGTTGCGAACCGGTTGCGAGTGGTGCAAACTGGTTGTGGAGTGGTGCGAACTGGTTGCGGAGAGGTTTGAACTTGTTGCGGAGTGGTGTAAACTGGTTGTGGAGTGGTGCGAACTGGCTGCGGAGTGGTGTGAACTGGTTGCGGAGTGGTGCGAACTGGTTGCGGAGTGGTGTGAACAGGTTGCGGAGTGCTGCAAACTGGTTGCCGAGTGGTGCGAACTGGTTGTGGAGTGGTGCAAACAGGTTGCGGATTGGTGCGAACAGGCTGCTAAGTGGTGCGAACTGGTTTTGGAGTGGTACGAACCGGTTGCAGAGTGGTGCGGACTGGTTGCTGAGTCGTGCAAACTGGTCGTGGAGTGGCGCGAACTGGCTGCAGAGTGGCGCAAACTGGCTGCGGACTGGTGCAAACTGGTTCCGGAGTGGTGGGAACTGGTTGCGGCGTGGTTCAAACTGGTTGTAGAGTTGTGCAAACTGGTTGCAAAGTGGTGGGAACTGGTTGTGGAGCGGTGCAAACTGGTTCCGGAGTGGTGCAAACTGGTTGCAGATTGGTGCGAACTGGTTGCGGAGTGGTGCGAACTGGTTGTGGAGTGGTGCGAATTGGCTGTGGAGTGGTGCGAACTGGTTGCAAAGTGGTGCGAACTGGTTGCGGAGTGGTGTGAATTGGTTGCAGAGTGGTGCCAACTGGTTGCGGAGTGGAGCGAACTGTTTCCAGAGTGGTGCCAACTGGTTGCGGAGTGGTGCAAATTGGTTGCAGAGTGGTGCGATCTGGCTGCACAGTAGTTCGAACTAGTTGCGGAGTGATGCGAACTGGTTGCGAAGTTGTGCGAACTGTTTGCGGAGTGGTGCGAACTGGTTGCGGAGTGGTGTGAACTGGTTGCGGAGTGGTGCGAACTGGTTGCAGAGTGGTGCGAACTGGTTGTGCAAGGCACGAACTGGTTGCGGAGTGGTGCAAACTGGTTGCAGAGTGGTGCGAACTGGTTGCGGAGTGGTGCGAACCGGTTCCAGAGAGGTGCAAACTGGTTGCGGAGTGGTGCAAACTGGTTGCAGAGTGGTGCGAACTGGTTGCGGAGTGGTGCGAACCGGTTCCAGAGAGGTGCAAACTGGTTCCGGAGTAGTGTGGACTGGTTGCGGAGTGGTGCGAACTCGTTGCGGAGTGGTGCGAACTAGTTGCGGATTGGTGCGAACTTGTTGCGGAGTGGTGCAAACTGGTTGCAGAAAGGGTGCAAACTGGTTGTGGAGTGGTGCGAACTGGTATGGAGTGGTGCGAACTGATTGCGGAGTGGTGCGAAACGGTTGCGGAGTGGTGTGAATGGGTTGCGGAGTGGTGTGATTTGGTTGCGGAGTGGTGCGAACTCGTTCCGGAGTGGTGCCAACTGGTTGCGGAGTCGTGCAAACTGGTTGCAGAGTGGTGCGAACTGGCTGCAGAGTGGTGCGAACTGGTTGCGGAGTGGTGCGAACTGGTTGCGAAGTGGTGCGAACTGGTTGTGTAGTGGTGCGAACTGGTTGCGGAGAAGTGCGAACTGGTTGCGGAGTGGTGCGAACTGGTCGCGGAGTCGTGCAAACTGGTTGCAGAGTGGTGCGAACTGGCTGCGGAGTGGTGCGAACTAGTTGCGGAGTGGAGCCAACTTGCTGCGGAGTGGTGCGAACTGGTTGCGGAGTGGTGCCAACTGGTTGCGGAGTGGTGCAAACTGGTTGCGGAGTGGTGCAAACTGGTTGCGGAGTGGTGCAAACTGGTTGCGGAGTGGTGCAAACTGGTTGCGGAGTGGTGCAAACTGGTTGCGGAGTGGTGCAAACTGGTTGCGGAGTGGTGCAAACTGGTTGCGGAGTGGTGCAAACTGGTTGCGGAGTGGTGCAAACTGGTTGCGGAGTGGTGCAAACTGGTTGCGGAGTGGTGCAAACTGGTTGCGGAGTGGTGCAAACTGGTTGCGGAGTGGTGCAAACTGGTTGCGGAGTGGTGCAAACTGGTTGCGGAGTGGTGCAAACTGGTTGCGGAGTGGTGCAAACTGGTTGCGGAGTGGTGCAAACTGGTTGCGGAGTGGTGCAAACTGGTTGCGGAGTGGTGCAAACTGGTTGCGGAGTGGTGCAAACTGGTTGCGGAGTGGTGCAAACTGGTTGCGGAGTGGTGCAAACTGGTTGCGGAGTGGTGCAAACTGGTTGCGGAGTGGTGCAAACTGGTTGCGGAGTGGTGCAAACTGGTTGCGGAGTGGTGCAAACTGGTTGCGGAGTGGTGCAAACTGGTTGCGGAGTGGTGCAAACTGGTTGCGGAGTGGTGCAAACTGGTTGCGGAGTGGTGCAAACTGGTTGCGGAGTGGTGCAAACTGGTTGCGGAGTGGTGCAAACTGGTTGCGGAGTGGTGCAAACTGGTTGCGGAGTGGTGCGAACTGGTTGCGGAGTGGTGCAAACTGGTTGCGGAGTGGTGCGAACTGGTTGCGGAGTGGTGCGAACTGGTTGCGGAGTGGTGCGAACTGGTTGCGGAGTGCTGCGAACTGGTTGTGGAGTGGTGCGAACTCGTTGCGGAGAGGTGTGAACTGGTTGCGGAGTGGTGCGAACTGGTTCTGGAGTGGTGCGAACTGGCTACAGAGGGGTGTGAACTGGTTGCGGAGTGGTGCGAACCGGTTGCGGAGTGGTGTGAACTGGTTGCGGAGTGGTGCGAACTGGTTGCCGAGTTGTGCGAACTGGTTGTGGAGTGGTGCGAACTGGTTTTGGACTGGTGCAAACTGGCTGTGGAGTGGTGTCAACTGGTTGTGGAGTGGTGTGATCCGGTTGCGGAGTGGTGCAACCGGTTGCTGAGTCGTGCGAACTGGTCGCGGAATGGCGCAAACTGGCTGTGGAGTGGCGCAGACTGGATGCGGAGTGGTGAAAACTGGTTGCGGAGTGGTGCAAACTGGTTCCGGAGTGGTGTGAACAAGTTGCGGAGTGGTGTGACCTGGTTGTGGAGTGGTGTGAACTGGTTGCGGAGTGGTGCGAACTGGTTCGGGAGTGGTGTGAACTGGTTGCGGAGCGGTGCGAACAGGTTGCGGAGTGGTGCGAACTGGTGTGGAGTGGTGCGAAGTGGTTTTGGAGTGGTGCGAACTGGTTGCGGAGTGGTGCAATCTGGTTGCGGAGTGGTGTGAACTGGTTGTGGAGTGGGGCGAACTGGTTGCGGAGTGGTGCAAACTGATTGCGGAGTGGTGCGAACTCGTTGCGGAGAGGTGCGAACTGGTTGCGGAGTGGTGCAAACTGATTGCGGAGTGGTGCGAACTCGTTGCGGAGAGGTGCGAACTGGTTGCGGAGTGGTGCAAACTGGTTGTGGAGTGGTGCAAACTGGTTGCGGAGTGGTGCAAACTGGTTGCGAAGTGGTGCAAACTGGTTGCAGAGTGGTGCCAACTGGTTGCGGAGTGCTGCAAACTGGTTGTGGAGTGGTGCAAACTCGTTGGGGAGAGGTATGAACTGGTTGCGGAGTGGTGCGAACTGCTTGTGGAGTGGTGCGAACTGGCTGCGGAGGGGTGTGAACTGGTTGCGGAGTGTTGCGAACCGGTTGCGGAGTGGTGTGAACTGGTTGCGGAGTGGTGCGAACTGGTTGCCGAGTTGTGCGAACTGGTTGTGGAGTGGTGCGAACTGGTTTTGGATTGGTGCGAACTGGCTGCGGAGTGGTGTCAGCTGGTTGTGGAGTGGTGTGATCTGGTTGCGGAGTGGTGCAAACTGGTTGCTGAGTCGTGCGAACTGGTCGCGGAGTGGCGCAAACTGGCTGTGGAATGGCGCAGACTGGATGCGGAGTGGTGAAAACTGGTTGCGGAGTGGTGCGAACTGGTTGCGGAGTGGTGCGAACTGGTTGCGGAGTGGTGTGAACTGGTTGTGGATTGGTGTGAACTGGTTGCGGAGTGGTGCAAACTGGTTCTGGAGTGGTGCGAACTGGTTGCGGAGTGGTGCGAACAGGTTGCGGAGTGGTGCGAACTGGTGTGGACTGGTGCGAACTGGTTTTGGAGTGGTGCGAACTGGTTGCGGAGTGGTGCAAACTGGTTGCGGAGTGGTGTGAACTGGTTGTGGAGTGGGGCGAACTGGTTGCGGAGTGGTGCGAACTGGTTGCGGATTGGTGCGAACTGGTTGTGGAGTGGGGCGAACTGTGTGCGGAGTGGTGCGAACTGATTGCGGAATGGTGCGAACTGATTGCGGAATGGTGCAAACTGGTTGCGAAGCTGTGCGAACTGGTTGCGGAATGGTGCGAACTGGTTGCAGAGTGGTGCGAACTGGTTACGGAGTGGTGCTAACTGGTTCCGGAGTGGTGCCAACTGGTTGTGGAAGGCACAAACTGATTGCGGAGTGGTGCGAACTGGTTGCAAAGTGGTGCGAACTGGTTGCGGAGTGGTGCGCCATGGTTGTGGAGAGGTGCAAACGGGTTGCGGAGTGGTGTGAACTGGTTGCGGAGTGGTGCGAATTGGTTGCGGAGTGGTGCAAACTGGTTGCGAAGTGGTGCAAACTGGTTGCAGAGTGGTGCGAACTGGTTACGGAGTGGTGCGAACTGGTTGCGGAGAGGTGCAACCGGGTTGCGGAGTGGTGCGAACTGGTTGCAAAGTGGTGCGAACTGGTTGCGGAGTGGTGCGCCATGGTTGTGGAGAGGTGCAAACGGGTTGCGGAGTGGTGTGAACTGGTTGCGGAGTGGTGCGAATTGGTTGCGGAGTGGTGCAAACTGGTTGCGGAGAGGTGCAACCGGGTTGCGGAGTGGTGTGAACTGGTTGCGGAGTGGTGCGAACTGGTTGCGGAGTGGTGCAAACTGGTTGAGGAGTGGTGCAAACTGGTTGCGGAGAGGTGCCAATTGGTTGCGGAGTGGTGCGAACTGGCTGCGGAGTGGTGCGAACTGGTTGTGGAGTGGTGCGAACAGGTTGCGCAGTGGTGCAACTGGTTTCGGAGTGATGGATACAAGGATGCCAGAAAGTGACAAAAATAGGTTGCTCGATAAAAATCATCTGGCATGATAGTTGCATAAAGGATGTTTCACAGGTTTTAACGCACGTTACGGAACTCAATTCGGAGTCCGTTTAAGTGAGATATGGATTTCGAAAGTTTGGAGATCATGGGTCGGGTTCAAGTGACGACCCGAGCACTTCGAGCTCAAAAGGCGGCAGGGTTATTGGCCAGGACGGCTGAGAGCGGCCTTCAAGGAGAGAAGACGGCTGGAGGACTTCCAGGAGACTTTATAGAAGTACCATTCCACGATTATTGGTCGTGCAGGTCGTGCGAGGCATAATTCTCATGTGTGACAAGGTGACTACCGCTCATCACGATAGGCTAGGAAAGTGTGCTAGAGGGTCAACGTTGACAGAGTAGATCTCAGTGCTCCCTTGGCCAAATGAGGTATTTAAGTACTTTTTAGAAAGCTGTGACGATTTAATTTCCCAATCAAAAGTTGATTGAGACATTTGCGTTCTCTGCAGACCTACATTTGCTTCCGTAATTTCTGTCTGTGCAACCTGTAACTCCCTCTTCCAAACAGTTGGTCCTGCCTAGGTGACTCTTAGTGAGCTTGATCACCTCCCTGAGGGCTGCCCCAGTTTCCATCAGTGGCATCAGAGCTAGAACAAGGCTTTTCCTCATCCCTGAGGCATTCCTTGTACCTTGTTTGTGAAAGAGTTGTTTGGGGGTAAACGTTGCACTACCATGGTGACATCCGCTTCTGTGGTGGCGGGTGTCAACATCGCCAAGTTCGGAGGCTGGAACTTCTTCAACTGGAGTGACAACAAGAAGATGGTGCTGATGGAGAAGGGTCTTTGGAGCCAGGTGCATGAGAAAGAGAAGGAACCAGCAGAAGGCTCCCTCTCTCCTAGTGAGGCCTGTACCTACCGCGAGAAGCGTGACCGCGCCCTCGCCACCATTTACCTCCACCTCGCTGAACGGCAGCAACTCCTTGTCCGTGGCATCCTCACGCCAAAGGAGGTTTGCAAAAATCTTGAGTCTACCTATGCCCTCAAGTCAATCCTCGTGAACATGCAGCTGCGTTGTCGCTTCACACCGTGATGATGGATGAGTCCAGATCCATGATTCACTACATCAACATTGTGAAGTCTCTCTCTGACCAGCCGGCTGCAATTGAGGACTCTCTCAAGGAGCGTGTGCTCATGCTAACCATCCTCTCTGGCCTTCCTAGCAGCTAGACTCCTCTCATTGATGCCCTGGACCAGCACAGTGACAAGTTTTCCCTCAGCGATGTCGATGAAAGCCTGTTGTTTGAGGAGGAGCGGCGCAAGGGAGAGGAGGGCGGGAGCGGACTGGACGTCGCTCTCATCTCCAACATTGGTAATGGGGGTGGTGCTCCACCAACCAGGGGCAATGGCGGAGGAGGGAACAAGAAGGGGAACTGCCACTACTGCAAGAAGCTGGGCCATTGGGCGTGCAAATGCCAGAAGAAGAAGGCGGAACTTGCGGGTGCAGTGGGAGCGGGAAAGCAGGTTGAAGAGTGGTGGCAACTGGTTTCGGAGTGGTGCGAACTGGTTGAAGAGAAGTGGCAACTGGTTGCGGACTGTTGCGAACTGGTTGCGGAGTGGTGCGAACTGGTTGCGGAGTGGTGCGAACTGGTTGCGGAGTGGTGCGAACTGGTTGTGGAGTGGTGCGAACCGGTTGCGGAGTGGTGTGAACTGGTTGTGGAGTGGTGCGAACTGGTTGCAGAGTGGTGTGAACTGGTTGCGGAGTGGTGCGAACTGGTTGCCGAGTGGTGC